>AWWV01011990.1:0-42560 GCA_001974805.1 Corchorus capsularis | reverse complement strand
ACCAAAACTATTGAAGAGTTTTTCAAGGTTCTAATATCATTTTCTTATTTCTTTTGAATTGATTTTTAATTAAATCGAATGAAGATTCAGAAGCTCATAAAAAGAAATCCTTCAATCTAATGTGACTGAGATTTAGCTAGATGAATATAGATAATTCAAGGAGTCTCGGCGCCAAAAATCATACAAAATTGAGCCGGGGCCCCAGAATGCGTTTTTTTTTTGCCAAAAATCGTGATAACGTACATGATTTCGGCTAAAATTGTGCAAAAATTGACCCGAAAAACATTTTCCTCAATTTTTGGCCACAACACTCTTAAAAACTCTATAATTTAACACCAAAATTATTGAAAAGTTTTTCACGCTTCTAATATCATTTTCTTATTTTTGGACTAAATTAATTTCTATTTAAATCGAAATAAGATTCAGAAGCTCGTAAAAAGAAATCCTTAAATCCAATGTGACTGAGATTTGGTTAGTTAGATATAGATAATTCAAGGAGTCTCGGCGCAAAAAATCATGAAAAATTGATTTGGGACCCCGAAACGCGTTTTTACCAAAAACCGTGATGGTTAGAACATGATTTCGGCTAAAATTTTGGAAAAATTGACCTAAAAATATTTTCCTCAAATTTTGCCCACAATACTCATAAATAATCTATAATGTAACACCAAAACTATTGAAGAGTTTTTCAAGGTTCTAATATCATTTCCTTATTTTTTGAATTGATTTTTAATTAAATCGAATTAAGATTCAGAAGCTCATAAAAAGAAATCCTTCAATCTAATGTGACTGAGATTTGGTTAGATGAATATAGATAATTCAAGGAGTCTCGGCGCCAAAAATCATGCAAAATTGAGCCGGGGCCCCAGAACGCGTTTTTTGCCAAAAACGTGATTATGCATGATTTCGGCTAAAATTTTGCAAAAATTGACCCGAAAAATATTTTCCTCAATTTTTGGCCACAACCCTCATAAAAGCTCTATAATTTAACACCAAAATTATTGAAGAGTTTTTTCACGCTTCTAATATCATTTTCTTATTATTTGACTGACTTAATTTTTATTTAAATCGAAATAAGATTCAGAAGCTCGTAAAAAGAAATCCTTAAATCCAATGTGACTGAGATTTGGTTAGATGAATATAGATAATACATGGAGTCTTGGCGCCAAAAATCATGCAAAATTGAGTCGGGACCCAGAAACGCGTTTTTAGTACATGATTTTGGCTAATTTTTGCAAAAATTGATCCGAAAAATATTTTCCTCAATTTTTGGCCACAACACTCATAAAAAATCTATAATTTAACACCAAAAATATTGAAGAGTTTATCAAGTTTCTAATATTATTTTCTTATTTTTCTTAATTAATTTTTAATTAAATCGAAATACGATTCAGAAGCTCGTAAAAAGAAATCCTTAAATCCAATGTGACTGAGAATTGGTTAGATAAATATAGATATTTCCAGGAGTCTTGGCACCAAAAATCAAGCAAAATTGAGCCGGGGCTCTGTAATGCGTTTTTTGCAAAAAACTGTGTTGGTTAGTACATGATTTCGGCTATAATTTTGCAAAAGTTCACCCGAGAAATTTTCTCCTGAATTCTTGGCTACAACACTCATAAAAACTCTATAATTTAACACCAAAAATATTGAAGAGTTTTTCACGCTTCTAAAATCGTTTTTCTTATTTTTTTCTGAAATTATTTTTAATTCAATCGAAATAAGATTCAGGAGCTCGTAAAAAGAAATCATTAATTCCGATGTGACTGAAATTTGGTTCGATAGATATAGATAATTCAAGTAGTCCTGGCGCAAAAAAATCATGCAAAATTGATCCGGGCTCCGAAACGTGTTTTTAACCAAAAATAGTGATGGTTAGTACATGATTTCGGCTAAAATTTTGCAAAAATTGACCCGAAAAATATTCTTCTCAATTTTTGTCCGCAACACTCGTAAAAAATCTATAATTTAACACCAAAAATATTGAAGAGTTTTTCAAGCTTCTAATATTATTTTCATATTTTTTCTAAATTAATTTTTAATTAAATCGAAATAAGATTTAGAAGCTAGTTAAAAGAAATCCTTAAATCTAATGTGACTGAGAAGTGCTTAGATGAATATATATATATTTCAAGGAGTCTTGGCTCCAAAAATCATAAAAAATTGAGTCAGGGCTCATGATTTCGGCTAAATTTTTGCAAAAATTGACCCGAAAATTTTTTTCCTATAAAAACACTATAAAAACTCTATATTTTAACACCATAAATATTGAAGAGTTTTTCACGCTTCTAATATCGTTTTTCTTATTTTTGCTGAATTAATTTTTAGTCAAATCAAAATAAGATTAAGAAGCTCGTAAAAATAAATCTATAAATTCAATGCGACTGAGATTTTGTTAGATGAATATAGATAATTCAAGGAGCCTCGGCGCCAAAAATCATGAAAAATTGATTCAGGACCCGAAACGCGTTTTTACCAAAAAACCGTGATGGTTAGTAGTAAACGATATCGGCTAAATTTTTGCAAAAATTTAATCGAAAGTTTCTCCCTCAATTTTTAGCCACAGTACTCATAATATATATATATATGGGTGAGTATATGATACACCGGCGGTGTAAATTTTGGACTCCACAAGCGGCTTGTGGAGTTGACACATGTCCCTTTTTTGAATTAATTAAGTTTTAAATGTTTCAATCTAGTCTCTAAGGGACACATGTCACCCTTTAGGACCCGCTTGTGTAATTTTCTAAACTCCACCGCCGGTGTATTGTATAATTTGCCTATATATATATATAATTCAAGGAATTCTATATATATATATATATATTATATATATATATATAATTCAACACCAAAAAGATTGTAGGAATTCTCACACTTATATCGTTTTCCTTTTTTTTCCCGAATTAATTTCTAATTAAAGCGAAACCAGATTGAGATGCTCGTAGAACCAAATCCTTAAATCCAATGTGGCTAAGATTTCATTAGATGAATATAGATATTTCAATGAATCTCGGGCAAAAATCTTTTAAAACTGAGGCGGGACCCCGGAACCCGTTTCTAGCAATAAACTGTGATGGTTAGTACACGATTTCAACAAATTTTTTGAAAAAATTTATCCCAAAGTTTCTCCCTCAATTTTTAACCACAATACTCATAAAATATATATAATTCAACACCAAAAAGATTGAAGGCCGAAGGGCTTCCCATGCTTCTTATACCGCATTGAGATGCTCGTGAAAACAAATCCTTAAATCCAATGTTGCTAAAATTTTTATCAGACGAATATAAATATTTCTACGAGTCTTGGCGGCAAATATCATGCAAAACTGAGACAGTCCCCGAAATGCATTTTTAACAAAAAATCGTAATGATTAGTACACGATTTCGGTAAAATTAGCCAAAAGTTCTTCCCTCAATATTTAACCACAATACTCAAAAAACTTACATAAGTCACTACGCCAAAAAGACTAATGGATTTTTCACAGATCTAGGATTGTTTTTCCTTTTCTTTTTACGGGAAGTAATTTCCAATTAAATCAAAACCAGATTGACTTGCTCATAAAAACAAATCCTTAAATCCAACGTAGTTGAGATTTCGTTAGATAAATATAAAATTTTAAATAAGTTTTGGCGTCATAAATTACGCAAAACTATCCTTGGGCATCAGAGTGTGTTTTTAGCAAAAGAATCGTGATATTTGTACACGATTTCGGTCAAAATTTAGGAAAAATTAATCCGAAAGAATTTTCCTCAATTTATGCCCATTATACACATAATAAATATTTAATTCAACGACAAAAAAATTGAACATTTCACTATAAATAATTACATGGACCAAGTCCACCACGTCATTCGTGGTCCCAAACAATAAGATTGTGACAAGTCAGATTTTTCCTACAATTTCTAAAACCCTAGCCAATTAATGTCCTATATAAGCCCTACTGAATATGCAACTATATTAGCCGACCTGAATATGCAATTATATGAGCCCTACTGAATATGCAACTATGTGAGCCCTACTGAATATGCAACTATAATTACATGGACCAAGTCCACCACGTCATTCGTGGTCCCAAACAATAAGATTGTGACAAGTCAGACTTTTTCCTATAATTTCTAAAACCCTAGCCAATTAATGTCCTATATAAGCCCTACTGAATATGCAACTATATTAGCCGACCTGAATATGCAATTATATGAACCCTACTGAATATGCAACTATGTGATCCCTACTGAATATGCAACTATGTGAGCCCTACTGAATATGCAACTATGTGGTCCCTACTGAATATGCAACTATGTGGTCCCCAACTGAATATGCAACTATATGAGCCCTACTGAATATGCAACTATAACTGAATATGCAACTATATGTCCCCAACTGAATATGCAACTATATGAGCCCTACTGAATATGCAACTATATGTCCCCTACTAAGCAACTATATGGCCCCTACTGAATACTACTGAATATGCAACTATATGTCCCCTACTGAATATGCAACTATATGAGCCATACTGAATATGCAAGTATTTGTCCCCTACTGAATATGCAACTATATGTCACATACTGAAAATGCAACTATAGGCCCCTACTGAATATGCAACTATGCGAGTCTTATTGAAAATGCAACTATGTGAGCCCTTACTGAATGCAACTATATGAGCCATACTGAACATGCAACTATATGAGCCCTACTGAATATGCAACTATATGAGCCCTACTGAATATGCAACTAGATGTCCCCTACTGAAACTAGATGTCCCATACTGAATATGCAACTATAGGCCCCTACTGAATATGCAACTATCTGAGGCCCCTACTGAATATGCAACTATCTGAGGCCCTTACTGAATATGCAACTATGTGAGCCCTTACTGAATATGCAACTATGTGAGCCCTACTGAATATGCAACTATCTGTCCCCTACTGAATATGCAACTATACGAGAGCCCTACTGAATATGCAACTATATGCGCCCTACTGAATATGCAACTATGTGCGCCCTACTGAATATGCAACTATGTGAGCACTACTAAATATGCAACTATATGTCCCCTACTGAATATGCAACTATACGAGGCCCCTACTGAATATGCAACTATATGCGCCCTACTGAATATGCAACTATGTGAGCCCTACTGAATATGCAACTATGTGAGTCCTACTGAATATGCAACTATATGTCCCCTACTGAATATGCAACAATATGAGGCCCCTACTAAAAATGCAACTATATGAGCCCTACTGAATATGCAACTATATGGCCCCTACTGAATATGCAACTATATGAACCCTACTCAATATGCAACTATATGAGCTCTACTGAATATGTAACTATATGTCCCCTACTGAATATGCAACTATATGAGTCCTACTGAACTATATGGCCCATACTGAATATGCAACTATATGAACCCTACTGAATATGCAACTATATGTCTCCTACTGAATATGCAACTATATGGCCCCTACTGAATATGCAATGCAGATTGGCACTATTGAATATGAACCATATGACCCTACTAAATATGAACTATATGATGTGAATGACCCTACTAAATATGTCTACATGTTGTGGATGACCATACATGATAAACCTGATATTGATCAAATAAAGTAACCTGTCTCGGTTAAAGGCCAGCGTGCTTAGTCCAAAGCGAGCACGGCTATGAAGAAACTTTCCAGCCTTCCAACGCTCACCATTCCTAGATGATTCAACGAAGTCATTGTCTTCATTTAGTCCAATCTAAAACACAGTAGTCATTGTCAATTACAAGATGGACTTCTCTCAAAGGGAGATTTTATTATCAAATGCAATCAATCATGTCTAAATAACATGAAAAAGAGATGAAAAAATAACCTCAAAGTCTCTTGATCTAAGCAAACTCCTATCATTAATATTAGATGAACCAATCAATCATCTATAATTATCAACTTGCTATGCACATACACCTGTATCAACAATGAGAGCGATGTTAAATAAATTTAACCTGTTATATTTATTAGCTAAAACCTAAAGGCATATAAAGGTGAACCTTTTACTTCAAGAAATATACATGACTGGTAGCGACAGGTCCGCAAATCTACCATATGATCTGAGACCATAAAATGAAATATAATGCCATGTACTAGGACCAAGTCTAGTATTCAGATGGTGCAATATTGATGTTTTCTCCCTGGAAATTGTTCGATACTGCCAGTGAACTAAGGCTCTAATAGTTGCTGCACACATGTCATCTAGACCTCTCTGTCAATAAAAAGACCACCAAGAAAGGAAAAGACTAAGCATCATAGATTACAAACAAGAACTTAGGATAGTGTGATACAAAGAATGGTACCTGGAACCCTGGTAAGAGTGGGTGGCATCCCCACAATAACCCTGAAACAATTCTGTTCTTTGTATGCTCACAGAATCCTCCAATACAATGCATCCAGAACATGGTTCTGTAAACTATTGTCTACCAAGAAATTCAACCAAAACAGACAGAAAATAGTTAGTATAAGAACTGACAACTCATTCAACTCCAGGAGAAATATGCTGCTGTAATTTATGTTACCTTAATATAAATAAAATGTTCTGCTTTCCAGGAGACCTCTGGCTGACACTCCTAATAATCTGCAGATCACTTTCTCTTATGAGAGCATGAAATGGGAGTTAAATGGACACATAAAACAATTCAGGTTAAATAAAAACCAAAGTTATCCAATATTTGTGCTTAATTTTAAACAAAAGGACATGCAAAATAACCTTAACTGTAGTTTAAGTCTGGGCTTAAATTCTAGTATGGAAGCACAACCATAGAACATCATGTAACCTAGTAAAGCTTATCAGCATTAAATAGTAAAACAGACCTCATAATGACATACCATACGGGGACCAATATCTTCATATTCACTAGCAAAGAAGCATCATTATCATCATCGCCGTTGTTCCCCACCATTCATATGACATTTCATTTGATGCCAGGTCACTTCTAGGATCCATGCAATGATGGTCATCTGCAGCACCGCTCATTTGTGTATCTGAACCTAAGGAGTCAACCTCTGAATCATGGGAAGATGAAAAGCTTCCATAAACCCCATCTTCTTGAGATAAATGATAATGCTTCTTGAGCATACCATTTAACTTTTGGTCTCCATTTGAAATACGTGCATCAGATTCCTGTGGCAAAAGCACTCGAACATCTTCAAAGGGTGTGACCTTGAGGAAAATGAATATTGTCTGCTGAGATCTTTCTGGTTGTCTCCCTTACTTTCAATAATCATCTCTCTATTTCCCATGTAATGAGAGAGAACCATGTGATATTGAGGCATTAGTAGTGGAATTGTTTGCTCATGCAGAGCTCTATTTCTCTAGGAACAGAAAAGCTTATCAGGATCAGAAAAATTAACTTATCAGAGATGAGAAAAATGTGCTTAAAGTATAACCTTGGCATGGTTCCAGCGTTGAACGAAGTGCCTAGCAACATCACAAGGCAGTCCCCATAGAGCTCAGTGGACATTCTGCCATGGCATACGGGGCTATTTTCCTTGTTCAAGTTCATCTTTCATTGATTCCTCCCACGAGTTAGGCTCAGATTCTCTATACAGCAGTCAAAGAAAACTAAATTACATCAAAAAATTTCAAAGTACCCTACCATTCTCTCAACCTGATATGTGATTTGTTTACGTCTTCATTGCATAGAAATCTTTTTACGTATTTTGAAATCATTTTCTCAGGAAATTAAAAGAACATACCTGGGCTTATAATAGTCCCTTCCAGGCCATGTAAAGGGAGGGCAATCTCCAACTCTATTTTCCACTGTGTCATACCGTCCAAAGCACACTTCTAAACCTCCAATAAAGCAAATCTGATAATCAACAATAACAAGTTTCTCATGATTTGACCTGCATTTTACAACAGAACAATAAGCATAAAATGCAGACCATTTGGAGCTTTTATCAGATATGTGGAATGAGTTTTAATGTTTTACAATTTTATCTCTAAACTGCATACCCATAAATATATGCCAGTTGACAAATGCTCAGGATATCGCAGCACCCTTTACGAAGCAAATTCTTCCGGTAGAAGCTGTTGATTTTTAAAGCAATAGAAACCGCCTTGCAGAGAAGAATATAAATCTGTATAGTCAATTCTAGTTAATACGAAAACACAGAAATTGAAATCATTGAGACAATAATATGCTAACGATGAACTGCAACTCTGAAAATATTTGAACCTGAACTCCTTCCTTGGCTTTTGCTTCTAGTAGTGCATCAAGCCGAGATGAAGAATTACTTTCGAAAGGCCATCTCATATACAGCTTCGGGCAGAGCCACCAGCCAGTTATGAATATCTGCACACCAAAAAGAATTCAATCACTGAATTTCAAGAACGATTGGGAATCGACATATACTGAACTTGCTTCATTTGTTGGCATAGAAAAAAACTTTACCTCTGACTTTGCCTTCTCTATTGAAAAAGCAATTAATACGAAAGCAGATTTACCATCAATAAACCATTGAGCTTGACTTCCATCTTCATTCAAACCTCTTTGGGGAGCAACGGAACCAAAGCGGTGAGGATAACACCAGCCTTCAGGAGCCCCTACCCCAAGAAAAGACAAGCTAAAAGTTGATACTTGATAGTTAAAAGACAACAACGAAAAATTCAGGGGACAAGAAACAGGAAGTCGAGCAAAACAAAAATGACTTAAACTTAAATTTAGTTCAATGTAATGAGGTCATTTCAAGAATTGGTAAGTTTCACCTAGCATCCCTGGTTTCGTCCATACCGTCGCCACTCTTTCTATTAGAAGCCAAACAAAAAGAATGTTTCCTATCACTTGAGGCCAGAAACAAAAATTTAAAAAAAAAATCCAACCCAATACATGTATTATAGCCATCATTCAATTGCTCACACACAGTTGATTCTCTCATTTTTCTATATCATAGAAAAGTCGACACTTTCTCAAACAACTCCACATATTACAAAGCTAATAGTAAATATAGCCCCCACCCCCCCACCCCCCGCGCGGGGCTGGGAAAAAGTAGTAACAGTAAAATAAAGGGGAAAAAACTGCCCCACCTAAGGTCTAAGACAGCTGACATGAGTGATATTTTGATATATTAATTCTGCACATAAAAGAAAACATCCAACAACCATTGCTAATGATAGTTTCTCACCGAACTTCATCATATACTAAAGACAAAACAATTTACCACTAACTTAATATGGCATGCAAAGTCACCAAGACATATTCACAAGAATTTAACAATTACTTGCACTTAACCTCTGAATATCAAGTTTCTATACTTCAAAAAAGGATAAGAAAGAGGATTATATATCATCTAATGTTACCTAAACCAAAGCAAACACTAGAGAGCACTAAGAGAAAAACCGGTGAAAAGCAAATTTTGAAATTTTAATACCATATTCGAAAGTCAACAAAGAATCGGTCCAATGTTGATGAAATGCAGCTTATGAACAGGACGAAACTTCCGACTGCCAGATGCTACAATGACCATAAAGGCAAGGCCCCCGTGAAATACCTACCAAAAATGTGGTATAAGAAAAAGTCAGAAACCAGTGTCAGAGACCAAAACAACATAACCAAAATAATCCAGAAAGAAAGGAACATCTAGCAATAGAAAAGAATTCGGGAAAGGTGAAATAACTGACACTAGTGTGTCACCCACAAGGACAACCGTATGCCTACCCGCCGCTATCACCCTAGACCGCATCTGCTCAACTCTCAGGCAAGAGGAAGAGGTCTGGAAGAGAACAATCACTGCTACCATGCCCGAAAGTAAGAGAACAATCAATAAGGAAATTGACAATTGAAAACGAATGTATTTGGTCATCACCCATCAAAAGATATGCATCCCATCTAGATGCCCACTTCACATCACTCCTGAAAATTTAGCACGAAAACATCAGTACCTCGCCAATTAGGCAAGCTAGTTTTGAACTTGATTCAAGAAAGTCATCCAACTTAGGAACTTACGCCAAGAAATTGTGTTAACCTAAAAGGTGGACCGAACTCCAAACCTTTTTCTTTTCCATTCAACAGCTTTCCAATTTGACGATCCTTAGCGGCCTGAACGACGATCACCGCCTTGTCTGGCTTCCTGCACCGTATCTGCTGCTCTCTGTCGACGCGAGCGAGTTTTCTTGGTCGTCACCGCCTTGCGGTTGCGGACGAGATTCTTGGGTAGCTAGGTAGAAAGGGAGGGGGGAGGGGGGGGGGGGGGGGGAATTCGATTTATGTCTATCAGCCCATAATGAAACCGCAGATTTATGGGTCTTATAAGATCTTGTGATCCGCTTAATTGGGCCTTAAATTTCGAATTTAATTGGGCCTTAAACCTTAGGGAACATTTGAAAAGGGGGTGGTATATTAGAAATATTTATTAATTAATTGGATTATAGTACTATATAAGAAAAAAGTAATTACTAAAAAAAATCACACCTTGTGAAATCTATGAAAATGCATCTTAATTATTTAAAGTTTAGGAGGCAATCTGTCAGAAATTTGCGAAATACAGGGGCAAAATGGCTATTGAGCCAAATTGAAAACCCAAATTCTGGATACAGGGGGCAAATTCTTTGTATTTGAGTGAAAGAGTATAAGGCTTAAAAAGCTTCTCGGGTCCTTGAAGTGCCATGAGCAAGGCAGTATGCAGAGAAACCATCAAGACGACATTCTCTATTTATAAGACTGCAGCTTGAAGTACTAAGGGTTGAAGAGAAGTTATGACTTATGATTTAACTTTCTCTATAATTCAACTATTAAGCGTATGATGTTTACAACACTTTATTACTACAATAATCAAGAATACACTAGTACAACAATGGACTGCAAGAAAACACAGAAGCTTAGGTAATATAAACGTGTAATTAGCGTGCATCTTCTGCAGGTACTCTGTGATAAACAATTGTCTCATCTGAACTTGGATTAGCATGAAACTGTCCGTAAAATGCGTAAATACTAACAGATATAATGCTGAGGACAATAAATCTGATCCATGCTTCATAGTGCAGCTGGGAAGTAACAAAACAGGGTCAATAGAAATTGGTCAGCTTTGGTCTATAAATTCTTCAAATCTTATCAGTCAGTCTGCTTTGAAAAGCTCATATTTCTGGAATGTAACAAGGGAATTTTGCAAGCATACCTGAGCAAACAGGAAGATGTTGAAAAATATGCAGACAGAGGGCAAAACGGGAACCCCAGGACAAGAGAACCCTAGAGCATCTGAATAAGCCTGAGAAAAGAAGTTTGATGATGCCTTATTTAGATGTCTTCACAAAATTCGGTTGTTACATCAAGGAGAAGGTAAGTTTGCACAATCTCAGCAGCGAAAAGATATTCACAGAAGGGATTTTAAAACGGAAAAAAAAAAAAAAAAAAAAAAAAAAAAAAAAAAAAAAAAAAAAAGAAATTTTTTTTCATTTTTTCTTAACAAAATAAACACACATTCAAATCAATAATACCTGAAAGACACCCCTTTCCTGACATTAAAAGAGAAAAGTAGAGGAAACATTATTAGATATTGAAAAATTCACTGACCTGACGTAAACAAAGAGCAGCACAAGAAAGTAGAGCGATCACTGCCGCAACAATAATATAAATAAAGGAAGCATCATAACGATAAAGAACTCCAGTAGCGAAACCACAGCTTGCCACTATGATAAGGCATATGACACCTTCACACCAGGTTGAGACGCACTTTGAAGAAGCTGGATTTCCTGTCTTATTTTTCCAACGAAGAGTTACAACACATGCTGCAACTACAGAATAGCCTGTCTGTAACAAACCAAAGTACAACATGAGGTGTGCCCTTTATTCATGCACATATCAAAAGCAACCAATCTTTCAAAAGAGCAATTTATTTTATGCAGGTAATTTCTCTGACCCCAAAATATCCAATATAGCACGCAATACTGCACTTCTATAAGTTACAGCACGTTGTGACAGACACCTAATGCCATAGGTTATTAACAAATTCTGAAGATACAAAACTTTGTTTCCATCAGCTGTAAAATAGACTATTCTACAACCTAAACACCATATTCTGAAGCACAAAACATCTATAAATTCATGAGTCAAGCATTTTTGGTGACCAAATTGGTATATAATAACTTTGAAATTAGAAGCACAATAGTTTGGAAGAATTCAAAACCATAATAATATGTAATCAAAACTAGGGCAATAAGCCAATAACTTTCTCAAAAAAGAATAAGCGAAGAAAGTCAATGACATACCAGAGAGCCAACTGAAAGAATGTGTGATAGGACATGCACATTAAATATTCCTCCCAGAACAGCAGCAACAATACCAACCCAGATTTGAGAATGAATAGGTGTGTGGCGTTTTGGGTGCACTTTAGCAAATAATGAAGGAAGTAAGCCATCCCTTCCAAGCCCAAGATATAGCCGAGACTGACCATATTAACATTCCATCAAACACTGCAAAAATGGTACTCAATAAGGATATAGCAAAAACAGGAATTCTATGCTAGTCACCTGGACATAAAGACCAACTAGAAGGGTTGTCGTAAGCCCAGCAACAGCTCCGATGCTGATTAAAATGGAAACATATTTCAAACCCTTGGATGTAAAAGCATCAGCTAATGGAGCTTCTTCCCCAAGGAGGTAGTAAGGGACCATCCCAGTGATCACCAAGCAAACACCAACGTATAGTACAACACATACAAGAAGACTTCCTAAGATCCCTATTGGCAAATCCCGCTGAAATATCAAATTTAAAACAGGGGACACATAAAGAATGAAACTTAAAAATACCATAGAGACACTATATAGAAATAGAATAAGGTGACAATATCTTTCAGAATAAGACATTTGCCTTGACCTCAAAATATAATACCTGAGGCCTCTTTGATTCTTCAGCAGAATTAGCAACCGCATCAAATCCAACATATGAAAAGAATACTACAGTAGCTCCCGTCAGTATCTCTTTAACACCATTGGGAGCAAAGGGAGACCAATTATCTACATCAACTTCGAAAGCACCAACAATGACAACAAAAATAACAATCACTACCTGCACAAAGTCAATACGAAAAAAGAAAAGGTTACCCACATTTTACCTCTTCTTTCCCTTCTAAAGTTCTATTAGAGGTATAACAAGTAACCCCTTTGATTGTTGCTATTACTACATTTACTTTCTCAAAAGTTGCTATTATGTTGTTACTCACAAAAGTCAAAGTGTTATTGATGGATCTTGATCTTACTTTTACACTTCCGGAAAGTAAAAACAAAGTATCAGAAAGTAGATAAAACAAATTGAAGCCTTAGAAGGATAGTACCTTAGTTGCAGTCATAAAAGAATTAACAGCAGAAGATTCTCCAACACCCCAACAGAGAATAATAGTCAACAGGACAAGAAGAACCGGAGCCAAAATATTGATAGATAAAGTTCCGCCGAAGAATTCTTGACCACCCTGACCAATCCAGGCCGGTATATTTCCTTTCAAACCAGGAATGAGCTCGAAAAGTGCAGCCACGTAGCTCGCTAAGCTGCGAGCAATACTAGCTGCCCCGATATGATAATCCAACATCAATTGCATAAAAACAAGAAACGCTGTAATTTCATTGAAAGCGGTATAAGAGTAGAGATAAGCCCCTCCGACCACGGCTGGAAAACGTGAAGCTAGCTCGGCATAACACAGCGCGTTCAACACACACGACGCTCCGGCAAGTATGAAACTTATCGTCACTCCTATGACAGAATTGAAATCGCGCAAAAAACTAAATTCAGAAATTAAATTCATTTGAAAGAGAGATAGACAAATGGAGAGGTGAATTGACACAGACCGGGGCCGGCATCGCGAGCGACTGTGCCGGTGACAACGAAGATACCGGCACCGATGGAAGCACCGATGCCAAGGAGGAGGAGATCGAGGACGCCAAGGCGGCGAACGAGGTCATCGCGTCCGGAGGCAGTGCGATAGGAAGAGGGGTTTAGGGTTTTGGCTCTAAGAGCGGAAGAACAGAAATGAGAGAAGAAAGAAGATGGAGAAGAAGAAGACGAGGAGGCATATCTCTCTGGGCTCCCCATGGTAAGGGAACTCCGGTGTGTGATTAATTATTGCTCTAAACTTCAATTTTTATGTCACGTTCGCATTTATCCTATTTATATTGTCAGAATTTGACGTGGTTAGGTGTGGGACTCTGCAAATCATGCCGTTGATGTTTTTACTATTTTTCATGATTGCTGACTGCTGATTAGTTTTTTGACTTTTTCATTCTCCTTCATCAAACATTGTAAATCTCGGTGATAATAATGAAAGTATTCATTTTGTATCTGGGCTGTTTTATAGTTCAGGTTCATGCTCACCATTTTGGGCTCTACCGGTGATTTTTGTTGGGCCTGGGCTACCGAACCAAATTTTAAGATTTTGGGCCATGTAACTTATTGGACCGGCTTCCTTCGCCACCGTCCGAAGCTTCTTTCTCCGGCGTTGGCTCTGCTTTTTCGGGTAAAACAGGGCAACCCAATACTCATAACAGGACATAATAATAACGATGCAATATATATATATATATATATATATATATTAAGCCTTGCTAACTAATTAATCAAAATCAAACTGATTGACAAATAGTACAACTAAAACCCTTAAAAGCATCTAGTGAAACCAAAATCCAAACCCTAGAACAAAGAAATCAATTACCATAACGTTGTAGTTGAACGGACAAGAGATGAAAAGCATGCATATACATATATCATGGATGGGCTCGGCGTCCGGTAGTTTGATTAGAAGAGGTATAATTGTCATCCTCTCTGAAAACCAAGTAAGCTGCGAATGCGATGATGAGGAGAGCAATAAAACCAAAGTTGACCTTTCCAAACTTCTTATACATTTTGTTCATCTTATCTGCAAATACTGCCTTGCAAGAGTCGCAGTTAAAACACATCACTTTGGGATCATTATCCCAAGCATTGCAGTCAGGATTTTTGTCGGAAACGCCTTTCCCCGCTGTCCAATTCGCCGGGCTCGAATATGTAAATCCGCAGTCGTCCGATGGTTTGCAGCAACCAGACTGGAAAAAAAATCAAAAAAAACTTAATAAACTCCATTTCTGATTCATAGGAAAATCGAATATTGAAAATCAAGGAATTAAAACGTACCTGAATAGCAGTGAGATGCTCCTCGAGGGTATTATTGAGATACTTGGGGTTGAATTTGGTGCAAATGTCGGATTTAATCATGCAAGTTTGGGTCTCATTCCACAGTTGCGAATCGAATCCTTGATTGGTGTCGGCAAGCGTGTAAATCGTAAAACCCAAATTAAATATGATAAAAAGCACCATAAAAACTACGTAAAACCAAAAAGATAGAGTCAGAAGGCAAGGCCGACTTGAGCAGCACATCCGACAGCAATAGTAGATTGATCCAACCACAGAAACGACCATCAACAAGGCTCCGGCGCATATTATACCAAGACCGACACCATTGACGACCTCACCACCGCAACCGTCTGGCCCGGTATTTATCAATACGCTGGTATTCATAAATAACCACCATCCGATTACCATGATTGGGCAAGACAGGACAATCAGTAACACATTGAGAATTAATCCGGGAAGATTGTTCTTAACAGACTTCATCGTTTATTCAAAATTACTTTTGTAAGAAAAAATAAAGAACTTTTAGTATTCAAGAGCAAAGCGTAAGCCGTATATTATATACATAACAAAAAGAAAAAAATATGAAAGGAAACTCCGAGTGTAATTAATTATACGAATTTCCGATGACCAAAGCTGCAAGACGACTATTATTCCACTTTAGTATGATTTTTATTTCCTTATTCACCGGTAGGGATTTTCGGTATTAATTGTAAAAGATTGTGTTTCTTGTAGAAAAAAAGGGAAACTGTATACGTTAATTCATCTCTTTTTTTCCCATGAAAAATGATCTCCTGTGATTTCTATGGAGATTAATGGTAACTTAGAACATCTTTAGTCATTTACTTATGGCAACACACAAATTAAATATTGGAACTTTATAGTGTGACAGCTTGACAATTAATTAAGGTTGCGGTGATTACTCACATAACATAATCATTGACTAATAAACTAATTCAATGATATTAGTTAGGCTCTAACCATAGTATATCTTTCGTTTTGCATGTCAAAGGATTGGGTTTGTCCCCAGTGCTTTAATATTTTCAGTAACCATTTCATTTTTGGGTACCAGTACCCTTATTTTAAAAAGTTTAATATTGATTTGTTCAACATTGTAATTTTTGGGAAATTATAAGTTTTTTAGAGGGGAGAGTATATATAAGTTGAAGATATGAAATTCAAATAATTATTATATGTAATTTTTCTAAGGAAAATGAAAACCTTTACTGCGGTACTACCCATCATTCTATATCTCTAGGATTAAGAGATTACTAATTAGTAACAAAAGAACAGAATAATAAACCATGTCTGGAGAAGCTAATTTATTTTATTAATTAAGATGACAACAATAACAATAACAATGGCCTTTAAAAAAAACAGCATAATAAAAATGCATAAAGCCTTATTAACTAATTAATCCAACAATTATACGAAACTAAAATCCAAATCCGATAACCAAATATATATAACTTATGATAACATGCATGGATCATAGTTGAAAAAAGATTGAAAGCATATCATCAATTCATCATCAAGTCGGCCTATAGAAGTTTCGATCAAAAGTCATGTTGCGATTATCGTCTTCGGCGGAATTTATGTTTCTGAGAAACAAGTAAGCAACGAATACTATCACGAGTAGAACACAGAAAACAATGCTGACAATACCGGACTTTTTATAAGCATTCTTCATATTATCTGCCACTGCTCCCTTGCAAGACTCACAATTGAAACACTTCACTTTGGGATCATTGTCCCAAGCTTTGCAGTCTGGGTTTTTGTCGGAAACGCCTATCTCATCTGACCAATTCGCCGGACTCGAATATGTAAATCCGCAGTCGTCCGATGGTTTGCAGCAACCAGACTGAAAAAGAAAAAAAATCATAAATAAGTATGGTAAAACTTAATAAACTCCATTGTTCACAATCAAATCTTAATACGTACCTGAATAGCAGTGAGAGGCTCCTTGTAGAATTTTTCGACGGAATCGTTGAGATACTTGTCGTTCAATTTGGTGCAAACGTCGGATTTAATCAAGCAGGATTTAGTTGAATTCCAAGTATGGGCGTCCTTGATAAAAACTTGAAGAAACTCGGAATAGCTTCCAAGTTTATACTCGTGGTATCCTTTTCCGTCAAGTTTTATGCTGGAACCTTTACTGGAAACCGTCAATATAAAAATTGTAGTTCCCAAGCCGAATATGAGGAAGACAACCATGGGAAAGACGTAGAGGCAGAACCAAAAGCAGCATTTCCGGGTAGTTGTAACAATGTTTAAGATGAGGCCCACCATAGCGACGCACATCAACAGGCCTCCGGCGATGATCAATAAGACTGCGGCGATGATTAACGGGGTACCGGCGCCGGTGTCTGTACCACTGCATTCCCCTTGCTCCTTGTTTCCAATCCAGATACCGACCACGAGGATCGGTATGGACAAGACAAACATTGAAATGTTGAAAAAAAATCCGACAATATTCTTAGGCTTCTTCATCATTTTGGTGGGGAATAGTTGGAAAAAAGAAGAAGAAGAAGAAGAAGAAAGTTTCAAAATTCAAGAAAAAAAATTAACGCTTCATGAGTAAGAGAGGGGTGGAGTGAATGTGATTTGGAACATGGCGGAAGCCATGGCTTAAATTAAATATAAAACGCGGCCGGGACTCCATTTTGAAAGGAAACTTCGGTGAATTAACAGGTGAATGGTGATTGGAGACGATTTACGTGTAATTTATTACACGCGAGAAATTAGAAACCTTTATAAGGCTCTTTCGGCTTGGTGTGCTGTGTGAATTCGGAGTCTTATGTTTAAGGCAACACGAGTTTTGTTTATTTAAGGTATAATTAGAGATTAACGGCTAATTTTTTTCTTTGATTTACCTTTAATCTCTTTCATTATCTGTAATTCGTAATCTTCTGTATTAAAAGTTTCTCACCTGTTTTTTTTTCCCTTAAATTCCAAGTTTTATAGTAAAGTAATGCACTTGCTTAGTTCTTTGATATTCAATTTTCCTCAAAAAAAAAAAGTTCTTTGATATTCAAAAACTGCAACGAAATCATCCATAAAAAAGTTGAATTCGTGTTTTAATAAAGTTACTATGATAACAAAAATTGCTAGTATTAACTATAAAGGCCCATTTCTGTTGCATTTTGCTTATCTCTCCGCGGGCTTTAAATTTGGTCCGATATGAAAAATGCAACATGATAGTTTCTTTAACTTTTAACACCTAATTTATTTCACTTTTTACCCAAAAAGAAAAAACTTTATCTACAAGTACTTGATTTAGTTTTATTTACAGAGTTATATATATATTTAGGAATAGAGGACTTGAATTCTAACTTTGAATAGGAGAAACATACATCAACATCCAAGTTTCAAGTTGAACCACTTGAGTTGAATGTTTGAATGTTAATACTACTTGGTACCTGGCCAAAAAAAAATTACTACTTGGTACACTCTAGTTTTAGTTTAGTTGTAACATGCACACAATTTGGTTTAGGAAACTCTTTCAAAATATTTTGTATTTGGGCTGTTTTATTTTATAGTTCAGGTTCATGCTCATCATCTTGGGCTCTATGGGTGATTTTTGTTGGGCCTGGGTACTCTAACCAAATTTTAAGCTTTTAATTTAAATTAACTTAGTCATCAGACATTTGGGCTAATGGTAGAATACTGGACTCTTAATTCCAATCTACCTAAACCATGGAGTCTTAGGTTCAACTTTTAGAATGCGAATTTATTTGTAATTTGTTTATTCATATATTTCGTAGGTCGGTGTTCATTTATGGGATAGTAGTAAAATTACAAACCTTTCGCAATGCTCTAGTATTGGATTTAAGCCATGTAACTTATTATTGGACCGGCTTCATTCGCCACCGAAGCTTCTTTCTCCGGTGTCGACTCTGCTTTTTTCCGGGTAAAACAGGGCAAGCCAGTACTACTCGTAAATAATAACGATGCAATATATACTATTAACAAGCCTTGTTAACTAATTAATTATGAACCAAATTGATCGACTAACAGTACAACTAAAACCCTTAAAAGCATCTAATCTAGTCTAGTGATACCAAAATCCAAACCCTAGAACAAAGAAATTAATTACCATGCATATATAAATCATGGATGGGCTCGGCGTCCGGTAGTTTGATTAGAGGAGGTGTAATTGTCATCTTCTCTGAAAAGCCAAGTAAACTCCGAATGCGATGATGAGGAGAGCAATAAAACCAAGGTTGACAAAGCCCCACCATCCGATTACCATGATTGGCCAAGGCAGGACAATGAGTAACACATTGAGAATTAATCCAGCAAGATTGTTCTTGAATGTAGACTTCATCGTTTTATTCTAAACTTTTTAAAGAAAAATGAAAGCTTTTGAGTAAGTAGGCGAAAGATAGAGGGTAAACATGAGTGTTGGAAAATGGCGGAGGCCCTATATATGACAAAAAGAAAAAAAAAAAGTGAAAGGATCCAATTTTCTTTATTTAATTGAATCAATGAGTTGGAAATTAAATGACCAACGCTGCAAGACGATGATTATGAAAAGATTGCACTTTAATTAGTATGATTTTTATTTCCTTAATTTATTGGTAATGAATCAAGGAATTTCCGGTGCCTTAGTTGTAAAAGATTGTGTTTCAATTCAGCTAATCAGCTTGACAATCCCCTTCCAAAAAAAAAAAGCTAATCAGCTTGACAAATTAAGATCACATAACATAATCATATTATTATTTTTTTTTTATCCTATCCGGTATCCATGGCTTTGCCTGGACTAATCCGGATCTGACCCGCGTCGCGCACCTGGTTGATATCCCATCCGGTATCCAGGGCTTTGCTTGGATTAATCCGGATCTGACCCACGTCGCGCACCTGGTTATGGTGGGTGAGTCTCCCAACAGGGGCAGCTGCGTACACACCGAGACCTGCTTAAGCTGGAGCAGGCCGCTTACCACTTGATCCAACCCCTTGTTGGTATAATCATATTATTATTGATTAATAATCAATGATATTAATTAGGCTCTAACTATCTCTTTCGTTTTGCATGTTAAAGGATTGGGTTTGGGCCCATTATTACTACTACTAGTACACAGTAGTATATTACAAGAAAATTAAAAAATTAATTGATTAGTAACAAAAGAACAGAATAATATAGTCCATGTGTGGAGCTAGAAGTTAATTTATTTTATTAAGATATAATAACAACAACAATAACAATGGCCTTAAAGAACAACATAATAAAAATGCATAAAGCCTTATTAACTACTAATTAATAATCCAACAATTGCGAAACTAAAATCCAAACCCGAGAACCAAATATATATAA
This sequence comes from Corchorus capsularis, assembly GCA_001974805.1. Lineage (NCBI taxonomy): Eukaryota > Viridiplantae > Streptophyta > Magnoliopsida > Malvales > Malvaceae > Corchorus > Corchorus capsularis. The sequence goes on along the minus strand of AWWV01011990.1, from coordinate 22,112 downwards.
ATTATAATAATATATGTTGAAAGCATATCATCATCATCAAGTCGGCCTCTAGTAGTTTCGATCAAAAGTCATGTCGTCTTCGGCGGGATTTTTGTTTCTGAGAAACAAGTAAGCAACGAATACTATCACGAGTGGAACATTGAAAACAATGCTGATAATGCCCAGCTTCTTATAAGCATTCTTCAAATTATCTGCCACTGCTCCCTTGCAAGACTCGCAGTTGAAACACTTCACTTTGGGATCATTGTCCCAAGCTTTGCAGTCTGGGTTTTTGTCGGAAACGCCTATCTCATCTGACCAATTCGCCGGACTCGAATATGTAAATCCGCAGCCGTCCGATGGTTTGCAGCAACCAGACTGAAAGTAAAAGTAAAAAAAACTCCATTGTTGATCATGATCAAATCTTGAAATCAAGGAATTAATTAATAATGCGTACCTGAATAGCAGTGAGAGGCTCCTTGTAGAATTTTTCGACGGTATCGTTGAGATACTTGTTGTTGAATTTGGTGCAAACGTCGGTTTTAATCAAGCAGGCTTTAGTTGAATTCCAATCATCTTTGACCATTTTTTGAAGATGCTTGGAATAGCTTCCGAGTTTGTACTCTTGGTATCCTTTTCCGGCAAGTTTTATGCCGGAACCTTTACTGGACACGTTCAATATAAAAATGGTATATCCCAAGCCGACTACGATGCAGACAACCATGAAGAGGACGTAGAGCCAGAACCAAAAGCAGCGGCAGCCTTTGCAGGTCAACTCACAAATGTTTAAGAGGAGGCCCACCACAGCGACGGAGATCAACGTGCCTGCGGCGGCGGTTAACGCCTTACCGGTGTCGGTATTTGGACTACCGCATTGCCGATCCGCCTTTTTTTCAATCATGATACCGACTACGAGGATCGGTATGGACAAGGCAATCATTAAAATGTTGAATATGATTCCAACATTCTTAGGCTTCGTCATTTTGGTGTGGGGGATAGTTGGAAAAAAAAAGTTTGAAAATTCAAGAATAAAATTAAGGCTTCAGTAAGAGAGGAGGGGTGGAGTGAATGTGTTTTGGAATATAGCGGAAGCCAGGGGCTTTAATATGCGCGGGACGCCATTTTGAAAGGATATTCCGGTGATTTAGACAGGTGAGTGAGACGACGTGTAGTTTATTACACGCGAGAGAAATTAAAAACCTAAGGTTTTCCTGTGTGAATTCGGAGTCTTTTATTTATTTATGTTTATCTAGTCATCACTCCCAACGTGCGTTGCACGTGACCCATTAATTATAAGTAGAGCTGTCAAAACTTGACACGAATCCAATAACTCATCCAATCCGATCGAACCCGATTTGACCAGAAAAATAAACGATAATCCGAATGATCACTCGAGAAAATTACCCAACTCATTTAACCTGGACCCAAGTGACGATAATTCGAAACTTGCTCTCTAACTTTATAAGTCAAAGGAACTTTATAAGTCAAAGGAAGTAATTGTATGCTATTCTTCTTCTTAATTTTAAAAACTTTAAATTCTTATTATACCAACATGTTCCAAAAATAGAAACAGAGCAATTACTATAATTAAATTTTAAATAAAATTTTAACTTAATTAGTTTTAAAAAATATGAATAACTAATGATTAGACTACTTATTTTAACTTTTAAACTTGATAATAATACTTTCGTTAGTTTATATTTTAATTGAAAATTTTAAAATTAAAATGGTAAAAATAAAATAATTATAAAAATATTGAATTTAATTAAATAAAAATAGTATTTTCAGTTGCAAAAGTTTATTTTTTAAAAAAATTGTAAAAGTTTAAACAATGTCATTCAAGAAATATATTTAAAAAAACTAATATATCAAGTTTTTTAATTAAAATAGTAAAATGGTAAAATATAAGTAATAAGGATATTAGATTTAATTATATAAAAATAGAGTTTTTAGTTGAGTAAAATAGTAAAATAAAATAGTTACTATAAAGATATTATATTTAATTAAATAAAAATAGAGTTTTTAGTTAAATAAAACTATAAAAATATAAAAATAGAGTTTTTAGTTGAGTAAAATAGTAAAATAAAATAGTTATAAATATATTATATTTAATTAAATAAAAATAAAGTTTTTAGTTAAATAAAACTATAAAAACTTAAACAATGGCAATTTAGAAATATATTTGACAAATAAGGGTATAATAGGTGATTCAAAAGTTTTACAGGTGAACGTACTTTTTAATATAGTATAGATAAGGCAACATGAGTTTGTTTATTTATATGGTATATAAATAGAGATTAATGGCTAATTTTTTTCTTTGATTTACCTTTAATCTCTTTCATTATCTGTAATTCGTAATCTTCTGTGTATTAAAAATTTAAAAGTTCACACCTATTTTTTTCCTTAATTAAATCCCATGTCTTTCCTTTTTTAGAAAAAAAAATAGTACTCCATAAATACTCCTATTCAAAAATTGCAACGAAATCAACCATTAAAAAAAAGTTAAATTCGTGTTTTAATAAAGTTACTATAAAAAAATAAATTGCTTAGTATTAAGGCCCATTTCCATTGCATTTTGCTTATCTCCGGGCTTTAAATTTGGTCCGATATGATATGGGATAGAATATGATGGTATACGTGTATACCAAATTAAAAATAATCTCTCTCTTTGGGCTTTCAACCCGGTCCAATATGAAAAATTAAATTTGAAATTGCAACATGATGGTTTTAACACTTTTATTCACTTTTTACCCACCCAAAAAACTTCATTTACAACTATAAGTACTTGATTTAGTTTTATTTACAGAGTTTTATATGTTTAAATATTTAGGAATAGAGGACTTGAATTCTAATTCTTTGAGTGGGAGAAACATACATCAACATTTAAGTTTCAAGTTGAACCACTTGAGTTGAATGTTTGAATGTTAATACTACTTGGTACACTAGTTTAGTTGTAACATGCACACAATTTGGTTTAGGAAACTCTTTCAAAAATATTTTTCAATATCATTTTAAATCGTTTGATAATGAAAGCAACATAGATATTTTGGATCTTGCACAACTTTTTCAATATTGGGGAATGATTAATCGAAGAGAAGAAGATTTTTATAGAACTATATATTCTCTTTTTTTTTTTGGGCGAAATAGAACTATATATTCTCTATATATACATTAGTAAATGACAAGGGAAAATTAGGGAGAAATAAAACTCACGCACGCAATGAAATGGAAAGTGATAATGACCATAGTCTATCATTTGTGTTGAATAAGTAGAGATAAGAAAAAACGGTTTACTTAGACGAATTGAGAGTCATTAAGTAAATTCTACTAACATATAACGATTTTAGTTAAAAAGATAGTTTCACACAGTTATGATAAAAAGTAATAACTTGGATAAGAAAAGTATATAAATAAGGGTGATTATATGATACATCGGCGGTGTAAAATTTGGACTCCACAAGCGGGTCGTGGAGTTGACACATGTCCATTTTTTTAATTATTTAAGTTTTAAATATTTCAATATAGTCCCTAAAGGACACATGTCACCCTTCAGGACCCGCTTGTATAGTATGCTAAACTCCACTGACGGTGTATTGTATAATTTGCCTATAAATAAAATTTCATATAAGAATGTTATCAATTGTGAGAGTTCTTAAATTATTGTTTTGACACGGCCAAGGGTGAATCTTGATTCATAAGTTTGAGGAGGCCGATATAAATTGATTTATGTAAAATTTAATTTTAAGGGAGCCAAATTGAAAATTATCCAGTGAAACACATTGAAACATATATGATATTAATGTAATTTTTCATTTTTTTGGGGGGGGCATGGCCCCTTGAGTGATACACATAGATCCGCTCCTGAACACGACTTTTTTTAGATTAGTCAAGTTTAGTACGAGAATGAAATATTAAGAATTTGTAAATATATTATGTATATATAAGATGAGAATTAAGCATATACATTTTTTTTTGTACATTAAGCATATACATTTTCATAATTTTTTTGGCAATATACATTTTCATAATTTAAGAGATGGTAATTTTCTTTAAGGAATAAGAGATACTAGCTAGTAACTAATAAGTGTATATTTTCACCCAAAAAAAAAATTATCAAGTACATACTACTAACTTCTCTTTATCAAAATCTATTGTTGTAACAATTCTCTTAATACCTCTTAATTAGTTAGGATGAATCAAATTGTAACATTTTTTTGGATAGAATCAAACTGTAACAGTCATCCTATTATTATACCACGTAAATAAGACATGAATAATAGTTTCTCATAGTGTATTTGTAATTTTTTGTTGAAGAAGTTTGTTTGTAAATTTATAATTTTGAAGTTGCAAATTACAATTATGGAGTACGTTTGATGATTATATTATCATATACTACTCTTTTGATCAAGAAAAAAGAAAAAATTTTACTCTTTTCTGCTATGATTTTCTTACATCTCAAATTCATTGCCGTAAAAAATTGTTGCTACAATTTTCCCATTATCTCCTCCACGCCTTTGTCTCTCCCCGTTTCTTTTGTGTTGTGTGTGCACAAGGAAGATGAAAATTACATGCCTTGAGGGTTTGGTTTCTTGCTTTGCCTTTTCTCTCTCATATCCCTTTGCCTTCGCCTGAATTCTCTCCGACGATTCTTCGACACACTGCCTCTTTCCTTCTATCTATCCTTCTTCTTTCTTCATCTATCTTTTTCCTTTCCATTATACTAGTTTCATTGAAACCTTCTTCAATGCAATAAGATGAATAAGGGCTTGTGATTTAATCCGAAAGCTACGAGATTTAAGGGTTTACCCACATACCCAGAGAACCTGAACTCTCAGGTTTGAGAAGAACATTCGATTTTCTTCCCTGCAATGCATTTATCATTCTAGATTTTATTGGGTTATCGATACCAGACAATTTGATTATTGTAAACTATCAAATTCTAATATATCTTGGTTGTGACATATATAATTCCATTGCTGGTTTAAGTGTTTGGGCTTTCAAGGCCAAATGGTATTGCTTTTGTGGTCTCCTAATGCCTGTTAAGTGGTTTTATGAATTGGGTATCTGAGTTTGAAAGAAAAAGTGTTAAGTTCCTTGTTTGTGCACTTACTCGTTATAAGATTTAGTTGTTTTGAGGTTCAAAGGGTTTTTGGTATCTGGAGTCCTCGTTTAGATTGATCAAGATATTAGATATGAGTCGTAGGGTGAGGCGCAAGTGGGCAAAGAAAGGGAAGTTAAGTTACTCTGAAATTGAAGATGAGGATTTAGGTCCTGAGAGAACTGGATTTGTCGATTGGACAAGCTTGCCCGATGATACAGTCATTCAGTTGTTTTCATGTCTGAATTATCGTGACAGGGCTAGTTTGTCATCAACTTGTAGGACATGGAGGGTTTTAGGTTCATCTCAGTGTTTATGGAGTTCATTGGATTTTCGTGCTCATAAATTCGACACTGCAATGGCTTCTTCACTTGCTTCTAGGTGTGTGAATCTTCAAAAGCTTAGGTTTCGTGGAGCAGAGTCTGCTGATTCAATAATTCATGTTCAAGCTAAGAACTTGCGTGAAATAAGTGGTGATTACTGCAGGAAAATAACTGATGCTACACTATCTGTAATTGTTGCCCGGCATGAGAACCTGGAAAGTCTTCAGCTTGGGCCGGACTTTTGCGAGAGGATCACCAGTGATGCTATCAAAGCAATAGCTGTTTGCTGTGCAAAATTAAAGAAACTTCGGTTGTCTGGAATAAGGGATGTTCATGCTGATGCAATCAATGCTTTGGCTAAGCACTGTCCAAATCTGGTTGATATTGGGTTCCTTGATTGTCTAAATGTTGATGAGGCAGCATTGGGAAATATCATATCTGTTCGTTTCCTCTCTGTTGCAGGGACATCAAATATGAAATGGGGTGTGGTTTCAAATCTCTGGCACAAGCTGCCTAAATTGATTGGTTTGGATGTTTCAAGAACTGACATTGGTCCACCTGCTGTTTCTAGATTGTTATCATCATCACAGAGCTTGAAGGTTTTGTGTGCTTTGAATTGTCCAGTTCTTGAAGAAGACACTAGCGTTTGCACCATTAAAACCAAAGGCAAATTGTTGCTTGCTCTTTTTTCAGATATTTTTAGAGGATTATCTTCTTTATTTGCCGAAACTACAAAGAAAGGGAGGAACGTATTTTTGGAATGGAGGTGCTCAAAGAACAAAGATAAAAACTTGAATGAGATCATGACTTGGCTTGAATGGATTCTATCTCACACACTTTTGCGTATTGCTGAGAGCAATCCACAAGGTCTTGATGAATTCTGGCTTAAGCAAGGGGCATCACTGTTGCTTAGCTTAATGCAGAGCTCACAAGAGGATGTTCAAGAAAGGGCAGCCACTGGTCTTGCAACTTTTGTTGTTATCGATGATGAAAATGCCAGCATAGACTGTGGAAGGGCTGAAGCAGTTATGCGGGATGGTGGCATCCGACTTCTCCTGAACCTAGCAAAATCTTGGCGGGAAGGGCTTCAATCAGAGGCTGCAAAGGTTATGCATATGTTTTCCTTTTCATTCTTCTGATCATGGGATGTCTTGATGCTCACATTTCCTATAAATATGCCTTTTTACATTACTTCTGTGTACATTCTCATTTTCCGTCTATTTTCTTAAAGACTGAGGTTGCTAGACTCTTAATGTCTCAGGCTATTGCAAACTTGTCTGTCAATGCAAATGTTGCAAAGGCTGTTGCTGAAGAAGGAGGAATTAATATCCTTGCTGGGTTGGCAAGGTCCATGAATAGGCTGGTTGCTGAGGAGGCAGCTGGAGGGCTATGGAATCTTTCTGTGGGGGAAGAGCACAAGGTTGTGTATCCAGTACTTTTTCTTATATTGAGAATACAAGGTTTCTAATCTCTAGTTCTAATTGCATTTGCTTAAAATTAATAGGCTGCAATCGCCGAGGCTGGTGGTGTCAAAGCTTTGGTTGACCTCATTTTCAAATGGTCCTCTGGTGGTGATGGAGTTCTTGTACGTTTCTCTTCATGCATTGTGTTTTGCTTACTCACTATGTGTAAATATCAGTGTAGCATTTCACATGCACATGGTTAAAGTTGCTATGATGCTATAGTTGGTTGGTTGGTTGGATTGTGATTTTCTTTGTGTGTTTGCAGGAACGTGCAGCTGGTGCTTTGGCAAATTTGGCAGCTGATGATAAATGTAGTATGGAAGTTGCCATTGCAGGTGGTGTGCATGCTCTGGTGATGCTTGCTCGTAACTGCAAGTTTGAAGGGGTGCAAGAACAGGTGCCATTACTTTCTCAATTAAGAGGGAACCTTGGACAATACTATTACACCCACAATCACAACTTCTCAGCAAAGCAATACTTCCTACTAGATTATTGAGATTTTCCTAGTCCCATCACCAAAATTATGCTACACTTGTTTTGATGCTAATCATGCTTTTATGAAAATACTTATTATGCTATACATTATGGGTAAGCAAGCATGGTTACACTCGAATTTAGAAAGCTAGTAAATCTATATTTGCAATCATGGCTTCGATTATCAACTGGCTCTTCTTTATATGTGTTTGATTTTAAAGGATTACTTGTGATACCATATACCAAATGTTCATTGTGAATTGATTAATGTCATGTCCAAATGTACTAGGCTGCCCGTGCCTTAGCAAATTTGGCTGCTCATGGGGATAGCAATAGTAATAATGCTGCTGTAGGACAAGAGGCAGGTGCTCTTGAAGCCCTAGTTCAACTTACACGTTCTCCTCATGAAGGTGTCAGGTAATTTATATATCGTGTCTTTCAGCTGGCTTTTTGATATTTTAAATGCATTCATTTGTGAGTGACTGTATTTTCCTGTAAATACTGTCTTCCATTTGGCAGTTATTTTGAATAAATTTGTTATTATATATATGATGTTATCTGATTATTGAAACAGACAAGAAGCTGCTGGGGCATTGTGGAATTTGTCATTTGATGACAGAAATCGAGAAGCAATTGCAGCAGCTGGTGGTGTTGAGGCATTGGTATGTTATTTACCTTTTTTAGCCCCTTGTTATTCTCTCCTTCCAAGCTGTGGTAGCCTTTTAAAAGCCTTCAATTCCAGTCATATTTAGTCCGACAGCATTTTTCTTGGACAAGTCTTCTCAGACTTTTGTATTGTTTACTGTGTTTATTGCATTAAATGCCTAAATCTACCTTAGTATATATACTTTCGAATAGGGTGTGTCTTGGTCATCTGAAGCTTTCCTTTTCATCTCTGTCAATGATTTCAGTACAGCCCTTTAATGTTCAATTGTGGTCCTTTACCCTTGTCGTGTTGTGCATGGTTTGAAATTTTGATTCCTGAAATATTAGCCACTATAATGAAGCTTTACTGAAATTGAGCAATGTTAAAGATTAGTTGAATTGTCTTCTTGGCTCCATAATAATTATTTGTCAGAGTTCATGTGAATCAAATTTTTGTTATAACGCGTTTCATTTGGTAAAGATATTGACATTTTGCTTTTATGTAGGTTACTCTTGCTCAATCCTGTTCAAATGCTTCCCCAGGTCTTCAAGAGAGGGCGGCAGGTGCTCTTTGGGGATTATCAGTCTCAGAAGCCAACAGGTAATGCATTTTTTCTCTGCTCTGCATGGACATCTGAACCTACTTGACAATTAGTAATATAGCTCAAAGTCTGAACACATTAATTGAGGAAAAGGTCTTCAACTTCAGCCCTCGTAGAGTTCTTATTGCTTCTGATGCTTCCCATCCTCTTTTTACCATCATTCAGTGTTTAGCCTCACCAAATTAGGCCCGGTACCACTTGAATATGGGTCTTAACCTTTACTGATTTGCATATTGCTGTTCTGAAGTCTCAAGTGCACATTTGAACTATGCAGAAAAGTTTATTGCTATGTACTTCTTGTCGTCATGATTACCACTACCAAATCTTCATGATGAGTAATGGGAGAGTTTGTTAAATTTTCATTTTGTCGATGGGGCCAATGCATTTTTCTTCTTGTCATATATTATTCCAAGCAGATACTCTCATTTTATCATACCATCAAACTCTAGTGGGCAGAATATTGATGCTATTTGCATTTGGTCTCTGTTAGTGTCGCTATCGGACGAGAAGGAGGTGTTGCACCACTGATTGCACTTGCACGCTCTGATGCTGAAGTAAGTATCTCATAAGCCAAGCCTCCGCTGATAATTTATAATCTCTTTTTATTTTAAGTGGCATTCAACTGATCGACTTATGCTTTTATTTTCAGGATGTTCATGAAACTGCTGCAGGGGCGCTTTGGAATCTTGCTTTTAACCACAGCAATGCTCTTCGGATAGTGGAAGAAGGGGGAGTTCCTGCACTTGTTCATCTTTGTTCTTCATCGGTATCAAAGATGGCACGCTTCATGGCTGCACTAGCACTGGCATACATGTTTGATGGAAGGTAATTTATTTAGCTTGCATAAACTTTAAACCTAACTTATTTTTGTCAAAGCATCTTCTAAATAGGTCCTTTAGGGGGACATGAAATGATCCGGTTTTAAAGAAAGTTACATTATGTGAGTAACTGTTTTTAGAGGGAAAAGAAGAAGGGATGGAGCTAGACATTATACACAGAAAGATAGGTTGATGTGACTAAGAAATAAGTGGCTTGTTAGGCATGTGCGAGATGTAATGTCAAAAGGCAGCTATGTCATTTACGTGTCCTGTTGGAAAAATTTGCCTGAACTATTTCAATGATGATTGCTTTGTATGATATTTTTAGCAGAGTTGATGAGTTTGCACCAATGGGCACATCATCAGAAAGCACTTCTAAGAGTGTGAGCTTGGATGGGGCCAGAAGAATGGCTTTGAAGCACATTGAAGCTTTTATTCTTACATTCTCTGATCCACAAGCATTTGCAGCTGCTGCTGCTTCATCAGCTCCAGCTGCATTGGCACAAGTAACTGAAAGAGCTCGTATTCAAGAAGCAGGGCATCTGAGATGCAGGTTTCATTCTCTCATCCATCCCCCCGAGTTGTTTTCCAGACACATTTGTGCCATGAGGTCATTTATGCCCTCCATTTCATAAAATGAAGTTGCAGGAAGAAATGGCTTGCCTTTAAAAATGGCCACTATAGATGTCATATAGAAAAACAATTGTAAATCAATAGAACGAATGCAATATGCATTAAATAAAGCTCATAGAAAATAACTTCCTGTATGGTATCTGTGTTTCCTCTGCTGTTGTTGTGTTGTTACAATGTCATCTTTGCCGAGTTTTCTTGAAATTTTCTTCATAAAAAATTCTTTTCCAGCTACCATGCATTGGTTGGAACTAATCACGTAAGTAGCAGTGTCAACTATGCTGCTAGATCTTTCTCTTTCATGCTTGTGTGTTTGTGGGATTGACTTTTAAGTTATTGCTAAATTAACATCACGTTTGTATGCTTTAGTGGGGCTGAAATTGGAAGATTTGTCTCCATGCTTCGGAACTCTTCTTCAATACTTAAGGCATGTGCTGCATTTGCTTTACTCCAGGTAATATATGAAGATTTAAGTAACTCTTCTTTCTGAAGATAATAGGTACTGCTAAACTTTCACCTAGAAATTTACACTTTCTTTTTTACTTGATTTAATATTGCAGTTCACTATTCCTGGTGGTCGACATGCTGTGCACCATGCTAGCCTTATGCAGGATGCTGGAGCAGCAAGGGTTCTTCGAGCTGCAGCTGCAGCAGCAACTGCCCCTATCGAGGCTAAAATCTTTGCAAGAATTGTACTTAGAAACCTTGAACACCACCAAATAGAAGCACCTTCCATCTAATCCAGGAAACAAACTTTATATTAGGCAAGGGTTTTATATGCCATAAGGAAACTTTACCGTCTCTATAACCTGTTGAATGTAGAAACCATAAGAACAAGTTCACAGTCTTTTCTCTTCTCTCTCCCAATTTGTTTTTAAAGTCTGCTTATGGGTTTGGGTGAATTTCCTTCCCCTTTGTTGTAACAAACCTTTGCATGGGGATTGATGTAAACCTATAACTCATCATTTTTGAGTCTGTATTCATTGCAACGATATCTTCTATATAATCATCATAATGTCTTCCGAGGACTTAGTGAGTATGGTCCTGTTGTGTCTGTACCAGCTTATTTTTTTTTCTTTTGGAGAATAAATGAGAACTTTTTCCCCATGTAGTTTTGTAAATGTTTGCTTCTCATTTTTAACACAATGTGTTTATTTCCTTACTCAATTTTAGCACAATAGTTTTCTTTTTCCTTCCTTTTTTGGCCAATAAAGGCATAATCGGTTATACTTGCCCCTTCTTTTGACTAGGGGAAGACTTAGAAGATAGAAGGCGAGGAAATATATAAGAGTGAGCGACTGTTCTTTAAACTTCATTTATTTATTTATATGCTCATGACAATCAAATAAGGTTCAATACATGTAGCAAAGTGATTTGATCCTCTGTAAGGCCAACCACGTCCATAACTATATACCAGGCTCTTGAAAGCCATTCATAAGATGAAACTCTTTGTCAGGTTTGTAGATGGTTTGTCCTTTGAATAAAGTACTATGCATTTCATCTCACTTTTGACTGAACTGTAGAACAGCTTCAAAGGTTTTTCAAACCAATCCAGTCTTCTTTGTAGAGCTTATTCTGCAATGAAATTCACACACGTTAGGCTTGGGGCATCAACCATAAACCGCCAAATCCAAATAAAAGATGATGTCTGTATTCCTGAATACACCCAGAAATGGGTATTGACTATTGATAACATGATGATTAATCTATATAAATATAGTTACTGATGTTTTTTTTTTTTGGTTACTGATGTTAGTATGATACCTGGTAAAAAGTTTGCTGTAAGTGGGATTCCCTTGTATAATAAGATCATAGGCAAATTTCATGTCTCCACACCTTAGCATGTTGCCTTCGGTCTGAATCTGATGCGCGTACAATATCAGTAGGCTAATGAAATTGTTCTCAATCTGGCATCAGTTTGAGCATTGGCCACAAGCAAATATAAGCCTTCAACTTAAGCAGCTACCATGTCTGTTGTCTTCTCATGTGTATGTACAATTGCCACAATACTGACTGTATCATATCCCATTTGGGGTGCACTGTATCTCCAGAAACAAACTCCCAAACCCTACTGTCAACCTCAATAACACTACAGCCAGCCTCTTTTCTTGCCCCGTTCATTCTCATCAATCTCGTAATACCCTCCACATCTTCCCATCTTTTCTCTACAGCATACGCATTCCTTAACATAACATAACTTCCATGATTCGTTGGCTCCAAATGGAGCAACTTATTTAGCACTCTCTCAGCTCTTTTCACATTATTCGAGGACCCATATGCAAACAGAAGAGAAGTGAGAATTATTCCATTGGCCTCAAAAGGCATATCTTCTATCAACTTCTCAGCTTCCTCCATGAATCCTGCCCTTCCTAGCAGATCAATCATACAACCATAATGCTCAATTTTTGGTGTTAGCCCAAATTCTGCCATTGCTTTAAACCACCTCCTACCTTCCTCCACCAGACCACCATGGTTACAAGCAGACAAAACACCTATCATGGTCACATCATTTGGCATAACTCTTTCCTTCTGCATTTCCAAAAAGACCTCCAATGCTTCTTTGGCACACCCATTCACTGCATATCCATTTATCAAAGCATTCCATGAAGCTATCTCCTTTTCAGGCATCTCATCAAAAATCTTTTTAGCTTTCTTTATCTCACCACATTTTGCATACATATCAACAAGAGCAGTACAAACATTGATAGCTCTGTCAAGTTTCTTCCTTTGAACGAAACTGTGAACCCACTCACCCAAATACAGAGCACCCAAATCAGCAATAGCAGGAAGAATGCTCACAATGGTTACTTTATCTGGTTCAAACAACGTGCTCGATTGCATCTGATGAAAAAATGTCAATGCTTCACGAGGTTGATTATTTTGACAGTACCCACCAATCATTGCATTCCAAGATACTAAATTTTTTTCAGGCATGGAATCAAATAATAACCTAGCAGACGCAACATCACCAGCATTGAAATATCCATTAATCATAGTAGTCCAAGAAACCACATTCCTATCAGGCATTTGATTAAACAAACTTTGAGCCGAATCCAAGTCTCCCAACTTAACGTATCCATCAATCATAGCATTGTATAAAACACAATCCCCCTGCTCAGGCATCTCATCCAAAAGCTTCTCTGCTCTCTCCATATCCCCTGCTTTTGCATAGCCACAGATTAAAGCAGTCCAAGAAACTATACTCCTCTCAGCCATCTCCTCAAAAACCCTTCTTGATGAATCCATGACTCCAAGCTTTGCATACATATCAAGCAAAGCAGTGGAAGCATACAAATCGAAGCAAAACCCAAACTTTATGACGTGATTATGTATCTGCAAACCCTCCCAGATTGCCATGTTCAAAGCACAAGACTTTGCCAGCGTTAAGAAGGTAATATTATTGGGAATAAAGCCCTCGTTATTTCTCCTAAGATCTCTATAAAGAGTGAAAGATTGGGCAAATTGGTTGACACCCAAATGGGCTTTGATCATAGCATTGCAGAGGAACGTGTCGCTTTTTTGAGGCCTATCATCGAACACACGGCGAGCATGGTCAACAGCGGAAAGAGAAGAGACAGAAGCGCAGGCTGCGATGAATTTAGTAAAGAGGTTAAGGTTAGTTTCGATGGAATGACGGAGCATGAAAGCGTGGATTTGAAGGAGAGTGGCTCTCGTGTTCTTACGTTGGAGAAGAAACAGACATTTTCTCTCTATTGGACGCCAAAGTAAGTTTTGCTCTTGATCTTCCATGTATCATTCACTGCCGCCCTTTTTTGCCCGTTGGCTTGGCTTAGATTTTGAATATAAACATTACCGTTTGAATGCGTACGGATTTTGAATTAACTGCCTCAACCTTTTTTCCCCCAATGGAAAAGAGAAGGCTAAATTCTGTTCTAGTATGTCTAGTATATTTAAATAGAAAATCCAACCATGATGGATTCAATTGAAAAATACCCAAAAAAAAGAGCAAATTAGAAAAATAAATTATTGTCTATTATTACTCTTTTATAATGATCCCATAATGTTTAGTAAATTCTCACAAGTCAGTATATCATCTTCAGATTGCCCAAGCTCTCTTAATAATTCCATCAAAAAAAGCTCTCTCAATAATGTTGGTAAAAAGCAGTTACAAATTACAATGAAGGGCAAGGCAACGTGGAAAGAATATATCCTAACATATATTTCTACTTTCATCTTCTTATTCAGACAAGACCGAATAGGCTTAGGTTTATTTAGTAAGTGATATGAAGTGTAGTAGGTTGATCCTCGTTCAGGCCAATTAGATCTTTAAATAAGAACCAAAGTCTTGAAAGCCTTTCATAAGATGAAGATTCTGTTACTGATACTGTATGCTTTGCCTTTATTGATGCTTGTTCATCCTCCAAGTATGGTACTATGTACTTCTTCATGTCACTTCTTGAGATATCTAGATGGCCCCCCGATACATTTATGAATTTAACTTTTCCAGCTTCGTCCAATGTTTTCAGACCAATCCAATCTTCCTTATAGAGCTTGGTCTGCAGAGAAAGATTGTGATTTAAGCATGGAAAAGGCGATTCTTTCGTATATAAACAGGTAATTCAAAATGTTTGAAGTCGATTTACCTCTTGTGCAGGCAATATAGGATCAAAGCTCCCGTCTGGAGAATAACCGAACCAGGATGTTTCTCTAGGTACTAAAACTGAATCATCATCAAACTGATCAAACAAGTAAAGAAAGAGATTAGCACGACAAAGCTGGTGAGGGAACTTGCAAATTACACATCCAAAGTTGGCTGAAAACAGCCACAGAAGAAACACAGGACACTTCAACCTACCATGATAAGAACCAGATTCTGTAGACTGGCAAAACGTTCCTTGTAAGTTGAATTTCTTCTACCTTCAATTTCATTGTTGAGTATTGGGAGGAATCTACATCCTTTCAGATAATCATCTATGTCCTGTTGAAAGAGAAAAATGATCAAGGAGATCATTGACAATATTTGACATAGGGAAAGTTATAGAGAGGTCATTGGCAACACATTAATCATGCATTAAAAGACCACCCTAATTAATAATCTTGACATAATTGAAGATCTTAAGGCAAAGTAGAGATTATACTCACAGTTGGGATTTTGACATAACCACTGGGAGCCAAGTGTTCCTGCAATTATACAAGGGTATGGATACAAAGACGATATTAAATTCCGATTCAGATGAACAAGATTAAAAATACATGCTGTCGGTGTGGGTGGAAGGGACAAAATGAAGTTTGGGATAGGCAAGTATTATAATGAGATGGAACTACCATTTGTATTTATCTGATCAAATTCTGCTAACTACGTAAAGACTGGGGAGTTTGATAGAATCTTATACCTGGACATAGTTAGAATAGACCTCCAATTTGATTATGTTATCCAGAAGTATGCACATAAAAGCAGACTGCCAAAAAGGGTACATTAGATCAGACTGCCAAGAAAAGTTTTTAAAAAACTATTGAAACTATGGAGAAGGCGCTCACTCCACAGAATGGAATTGCAGCAACACCAGCATGAGGCCCTGCCAATGATATAAAATTCTTGACCTGATTCAGATGGGATGACAAGATACTGTTAAATTTTAGTTTGAAGACAAAAGTAACTAGCTAGTATAATGCAAAACAGAAGCATAAAGGATGAGCAAAATGAAGCGAAAAAGAGTTATAGAAGTAAACAATAAAGCAATAACAATGAGAGCTCCATGGAAGAAATCAAATTCTCCAATAATTATCTTCAATATGAATTTGACAATTGAGAAAATGAAATTTCTTGCCACTAAGTTACTAAGATATAGCATCTTATCTAACAAGTAATGGATCCATAGAAATCATACAGCCTAGTTATGCAAGTGGATTTGATGAAAATCAGTTGCCTCATAATGAAGAGGAGTCAAGGGGTTCTTACAGGGGGTCCTCCATCACAAAATTCAACAATCCCTCGACCAATCAGGTTACCCTGCGTGGGAAAAATCGATTATATGAAATATTAATGCATATAACCATTAAATAACATGAAATGTTTGTGAAAATGTGAATAAACATTTGTGTGCATATAAACACATAGAATGAATATAAATCAAGTAAATCAAAACGGTTAAGCAAATATAAACCATAGAAATAGACGAATCAACTTATAACCATCACCTGAGAGAGTCCAACTATATTGTAACCCCCGCTAAGTTCACTCATGCTCTTCACCTGTATATTGGAATGAAGATTCATTGCGAAGCATGTTAGAACTTCAACTAAAATACAACCAAGTGACAGATATTACCAAATGGTTTTATGACCTTCTCACAAGCAATTGATGTCTGCAAGAAGCAAAGAATAAGATAGGTTATAGCTATATGATTATTATAAGGACTAGAGGTGATAAGAAACCTCAAACTCAATTAAAAGTGTTACCTGTTCCATAAGGGGCATTGTCCATGAATCCCATGATCCATTACCAATTTCCCTACAGCCATGAAAAGGATGTCAGGTTGTTTGATACTTTGATTTGGAATACAGTTACAAGATTCATATACACTTTTTCCCCTAGCATGAACGAAAATACACTTTCCATGTAAAAACAGAGATTTTGGACCCGTGCACACAATTATGCAGAAGAGTATTACACGCTGCATTAGTTCTCTAACATAAGTGTCAACGGTAAGCAGAGTCTGAGAATAAGCTCAAACAGATTTCAATTCTTGTTATCGATGCCTTCTATTAAGCTCTTTAGTAATAGTTAACTAATTCTTGTTATCAATTCTTGTTTCAATAATTGCAGCCATATCAATTATGGTAGGCACATAATTCAAACCTCTGGTTTGGGAAGATTACCAAAGAATTTATATTTGCAGTCCTTGAGAATTTAGAAAGAAATATGGAAAAAGAATCATAAAAGACATATGGGAAGAAGATCATACACACAATAGCCTGAAGAATTAGACCACTCGCTTAAAAGCTCAGTGAATTCAGTAAGTCCTTTGTTTTTGCATTTATCACTGATGCCTGCCCAAGAAACGTGTCACTAGTTAGTGAATAACATAGGTCTAAACTATCACCACCAAAAATAAACCTCATCCTGTTTATAAAGGGTGGATTAAGCTGTTCCATCCATAGACACAATGGCAAGTGTCAAGAATCCACCAACCAAATTAGAGAAAAACATAATTTCTTTACTGGAATTTTGATTAAATGGCCGTTACAAATTACACTACAAACTTTCTAAAAATAACACGAGTTCCCAATTCCATGGACACCAACAGAATTAACCATACCCTTTTATAGTTTTGGCATGTAAGAATTGATAGGTTAAAAAAAGTAGCCAATAAAAACAGTTCAAACCCAACGAATTTCAACTAATGAGCAAGTAATTCTCAAAGAAACCGGTTCTGCAAAATTAACAGACAGGGATTTGCAAACTCAATGGATTACATAAAGCAGAATGGGAATGGGAACATTACCGTGCAGTACGATGAAGGGAGTAGCGTGTCTGACTGGGATGAGACTAGATGTTAAAGTAAAGATGATGATGAGGAAGGTAGTTGACTGCGAAAAAGAGGCCATTGCTGTAAAAAAATGAAGAAAAAAAAAAGTTACTCCCTTCAGAGTTCAGAGTTCGAAGGGAGTAGCATCTGGGATTTTGCAAGAATCCAACAAAGATCTGCCGGTTGGGTAGTTTGGAAGGAACTGAAAAAAATTTGGGTTTTTGAGTTTGAGAAGAGACAACAAGTGGGAAGACTTACTAGAATACTGAAAAAGGATTAAAAAAGCATTCATGAGATTTAGACACGACACGACAGTCAAACACTCAACTCAACACAACGCGCCAACTACCCCTCTTCATATATTTACTCAAGCAGAGGTAGCTAATAAAATTCAATAATCGATCAGGCCCACGCCTTGAAATTTGTCTGTCCTTGACGCTCCCAAAGAGCTGTGGCTACACGCGCCATCACAACAAGGCCCATTGGGGTGGGTTGTTCAATAAGTAGCCCATTCCACAATAAACGGTTAAGCCCAATTAACAATTGTAAGAATTAAGATCAAACATTTTTAATTATGGCCGTTGGACCGACCTAGATGGTTTGGCTCTGTCTGATTAACTAGAAAATATATCAACAGTTTTGCAAGTTTGCATTCGCTTTCTTGATGTTTAAGAAATTAATGATCCGTTGTAGTTCTCTACTTATCCTCCTCTCAGTGGGATTTATGGTCAAATCTTTCTATAAAAATATAGGCTGTAGTAAAGGCTTAATGTAAGAAAAATTCAAGTGTTTAATGTCTTGTTTGTAGTTTTTCATTCCAAGCAATTTGCATCTCTCAAGTCATGGGAAAGAGGGTAGTTTCTGGTCTCACGCTCCTCTTCCTGGAGGAAAAACAAAAACATATGGAAAATTCAGACACCATAAGTAATGGCGGCGGTGCATTAATAATGTTAGAGAAATCTGTTATTGGTACAGCTGAGACAAAGGAAGATGTTAAGGAGGAGAATGATCATGTCATAATTAGGACAACCAAATTAGAGATGAATGCTAAGAGCTGCTTCCGTATGCCGCTTCACTATCCGTTATTCACAAAGGAGGACTACGACAACATGCCGCTGTGGAGGCTTGATCAGCTTTTTGCTGAATATGGATTAAAAAATATTGTGGGGGGTGACTTGAATTACAAGAGAAAATTTGCAATGGCGGCTTTTTTATGGCCTAGAAGTCGAAAGTAAATGCATGGTTTGGTTTCCAAGTCCCGATCGAAGAGCAAGAAAGCTAGAATGGACAACATCTTGCGTTAATATACTATGGTTTGTTTTTGGGGTGTGATAATTGATAGGATCGATTAATGGTGATTTGTGTATATATATGATTAATTTTGGAAAAAATTTAAATGAAATCTCTATATATATATATTAAAGCTAGCTAGCATTGTGTTAATTACTGCTTAGTTCTATTCAATTCTTCAACAATCATCCACATATATGGTTTTGATTTGAGTTCAAGCATCGGAAAACAATTATACATATGAAACTTTTCTCTTCTTTCTAATTTGAAGATATAATTATACATGTCATAATTTTGAGCTTCAAATATTCAAGCAAAGGATACCGCTTCATTCAATAGTTATAGTTAACTTTAATTCAAAAAAATAAGTTATAGTTAATTAGGGCATGCCTTAAAAATGCTTTTATCTATCTAACACAAAAAAGTAAAATAATTAAGACAAACACATAAAGAATGTCTAAAGTATAGTCCTCTTTTTTCCTTTTTTTTTTTTATCATAAAGGTACCTATTATACTCCTTAAACTATTACACACAGACTTCAATTATAATTAAGAGAGAAATTATAAGTACTCATGATTTGCACTCAAGAATAATTAAATACTTTATCTAAGACAAAAAAAAAGGTAGTAAAATAATTATACCCTAATCATTGGCTTAAATAAATATTTAATTGGAGAAGGTAGGAATACCTATTTAGAAAAGTTACGTACGACATGAATCAAGGCGGCCAAATCCAAAAATAAATAGGAATATATACCTCGTTAGCCAAATCCAGAAATAAATAGGAACACGTAAGAGTTAAGACAATCAAAGGAGTATATATATAATCTTAATTCTTAAAGGAGTGAAACAATCAAGTCAAGGTATCTTGTACCCCAAACATACAAACTTACCTGCATAGCCAAATTCAAAAATCGTAACCTATCTGGCATTAATTACTCAACGTTTCAGGGCCGTTTCTTGTATCAACGTTTCAGGTAACAATATGGGTTCGAGGCGGAGGAGGTGCTTCTGCCGGCGTCCTTTCCGGCGGCGTCTGATGAAGCACATATAAGCATTGCTAGCAATGCTCAATAAGCAGTTCCTTAAAAAAAGGAGGTTTGGTTATAGCAAGAATTTTGAAGTTAAGTACGAGCTTGGAAAAGAAATTGGCAGTGGGGGTTTTGGCAAAGTTTACTCTGCTAGAGGTAGAAACGGCGAGCTCAAGGATCAACCTGTTGCGGTTAAGATCATCCCAAAGCGAGAGGTACAATGCTTTCTTAGTCTCTTTATGTTCTCTTCTAAAGTTAAAACGGCAACAAGTGTGAGTGTGGGCACTAGATAAGGGGTGGGTGACTAAAATAAATAATTTGCATGCATGGTAGTTTTTACTGCATTATTACAAAAGGTATCTTTGATTAGACTCTTGGTAAATGATCCTATGGAAAAAGGGCCTAGGTCTTTGATGGAAAATTATAAATTTTAAAGATAGCTTGAAATTCTGTTTTAGCTGCTTATCTTTTGATTAATGCCTCACTAGTCACTAAAAGTTCTAAAAAGAATGATGTGATGATTGCACTGCTGCCTTTTAACCGGGATTTACTTGACAGATGAAAAGAGCATCATGGATTGAATATGTTCGAAGGGAAGTTAAAATTTTGAAAGCACTATCAGGACATAAGCATCTCCTCAGATTTTATGATGCTTGTGAGGATGACAAGAATGTGTACATAGTCATGGAGTATGTCTTTTTTAATTATTCTTTATTAAAGCTATATATGTCTTTGAAGTACCCTTTCTACTTGTGGATTATTTTGCTTTTGGTCTTCAAAATTTTTGTATCTTTCTCCATTCTAGATTCTGTTTTGTTATAAGAAAGTAACGGGCCTTAATTCCATGTGGAGTTTTTTTTTTTTAATATTCCAACTTTATTACAAAAAATTCATCTCAAATTTTGTGTCTAACATTTATGAATTTCTGTTGCTTATCAGATTGTGTGAAGGTGGAACTCTGGACGATAGACTTTCAGCAAGGTAACACATTTTTGTACTGTTCTGTTGCCATGGTGTTTGAGTGCCACATTAATTATCTGTTTCGAAACCAAGGGTTTGATATTGAGATAATTAAGAGCATTAATTCTCCATTGCAGGGAAACGATATGCACTGAGGAAGAGGCAAAAGCTGTGGTTATACAAATTTTAAGTTTGGTCGCATTCTGTCATCTTCAGGGTGTTGTTCACTGTGACTTGAAGCCAAAGGTTTGTAATTGTGTAATTGGTTCAAATATTGGATTTTGAATATGAAAAGTAGGCCTATTCTGGTATAATATCTTATTTATGTTGGTACTCTTTGTTGCTTGATCACAGAACATCATTTTCACTTGTGCGGGTGAAGATGCTGACATGAAGCTAATTGATTTCGGGTTTTCTGATTTTTATAGGCCAGGTAATAACTAATAATTGCCATGAAGCAAAATGTTGTGGGATCGATAAATATGCCAATATTTTCAGTTAAACCCTAAAACCAATTTAAATGTTCTAACTTGAATGCGATGTCTTTAACAGATAAAAGTTTAAACGATCCGGCTGGAACTGCTCGCTTCATGGCCCCTGAGGTTATGCAGAAATCATATAGTCTAGAAGCAGATATATGGAGCATTGGAGTAATCACCTACGACTTGTTAGGTGGAAGTTGCCCATTCTGGGCAAGTACAGATTCTGAAATCTTCCGTTCAGTGCTAAGCTCTAATCCCAACTTTGATGATGAGCCATGGCCTTCTATATATCTCTCCAGAGGCCAAAGACTTTGTTAAGAGACTTCTAAACAAGAATTACATAAACAGAATGTCTGCTGCTCAAGCTCTATCCCACCGTTGGTTGCGGGATAAAAGCCCTCCAATCCCTCTGGATGTTTGTATCTTTAGGATAGTGACGGTATACCTTCATACAAAACCGCTCAGACGCGCTGCACGAAAGGTAATATATATATATATATATATATATATATATATATCTCTGTTAGTTTGGTCATTGAATTAGCATCCTGTAACTTGTTTCATGTAATAGTACTAAATAATGGCAAACTTTAAACTCTAATTGGTATTTTCATGTTTCATTTCAGCTGAATTAAGATTCATGTTATATTTGAATATATATATATATATATATATGGTCACACTCTAACTTGTGTGGTGTGGTAATTGTTACACCTGCTGCAGGCCATTTCAAAAGCAATAACTGAAGATGAGTTGGTTTATCTTAAGGCGCAATTCAGGCTATTAGAACCAAATGAAGATGGGAGTGTCTCTCTGGAAAATTTTA
>AWWV01011989.1:0-54332 GCA_001974805.1 Corchorus capsularis | reverse complement strand
TATCCCTCATATTTTTGTTTAAGTTTTAGAGGTTAATCATGAATTAGTGTTGATATCTTATATATTCTTTTTTTTTTCAAATGAGATGGTGTTGTGTTTCTTTAATATATTTCTCTGTTTTGTCAATCTCTCCAACTCAAGACATTGCTGAATGACATTAGTGCCTTAAATGATCTGCATGCAGGCTCTTGCTCGAAACGCTACTCAAGACATTGCTGAATCATCATGGGCTCCTTTCTTACTTAGAGGGGTAAGGCACTGATACAAGTTTCCCTATTATTTTGTCAATATTTGAATCTTGCTGGTTCCTTATTGTTGCCTCCTTTAATTTTTTTTTTTTTTAAACAGATGAAATCGCTTGCAAATATGAAGATGTACTTTGAAGAGTTTTGTGCAGCTGCACTTTCCATAGCTTCCCTGGAAGTAGTTGAAGGGTGGGAGCAGATTGTCTCAACTGCTTTTGAGTATTTTGAACAAGACGGGAATCGAGTCCTTTCTGAACAAGAATTGTGCCAGGTAGTAATTAATGTATCTTCATTCAATCTACAGTTAACCTCTTATTATCTTGTCTCCTAACAGTTCTGTATGCTATTTTGACTTTTTGACTTAATAGGAGCTGGGTATCAAGGGCCCTTCAGCTCTTTCATACGTCAAAGACTTTATCAGAAACTCTGATGGCAAGCTTAATCTTCTTGGATTCAGAACACTTATAAGGCCCCGGCGCCCCAGGTCTCCTAAATCTAAATGTGGGCATGTGGCCCAAAAAAAGGAGCCTCCTAAATCTAATACATGATGAAATCATTCCTTCTTTTTTATTTCTGATCGTACTTTATGCAAGTCATTTGAGTTAGATATGAAAAAAATAACTCTTGGAATGTAGGGCTTCTACAATAAGAGGGATCAATTTGTCCTTGTTTTAAACAACATTGCAACTCTAGAATTTCTGGTCTGCCTTCACTCTGAAATCACTTTAATCATTATCAAATCTTCTAAACAAAAGTCCTATGATGATTATATCTCTTACAAAATTCCAAGGAAATAAATAGGTGTCTCAGGGAAGGGTTGGGGTCTGAATTGAGTGCAACATTTCAATCAACTGACATCCATCTTCTCAATGACTTCAAAATGCATCTGCATATCAGGAGGCCTATCAGCAAAATAGAATCTCTCACACACCCTCAATTTCCCACCACTCTTTCGAGCTTCAGATTCAAGCAGACGATACAATTCATCCTTTTCATCTCGTATCCAAGCTCGCCTTCTGTCACACCATTGCCTAGGAGTGCCATGAAGCGAAAAACGAATCCCCGAGGCGCCTCTATCTGCAAGGCGTTTCGAAATTCTTGCAATCACGTTTTGGTCAGTGATGTATGCACCAGACGAGTTTAAACCCACATCCACATAATGAATATCAGTGATGCTGTTTAGTAGGCTTTCCTTACTCCTAGGAATCATTTCAATCTCTTCTTGAAATTCCTCCCTGGGCTGTTCTCTTGCATGGCAAGGAATTCCCAGGGAATTGTCTTCCAAGGAGCCAAGTTCAGTAACAAGTTGGTTAACTACAGTTCCACCCTTGCTAAACCCAAGAATTAAGGTTTTGGGTTGTGATGCAGATATACTGATGGAACAGGGTTGCCTCTGTCCAGTAGAAATTACATTCTTTGCCTGCAACAGTGATAAATTTAGTACATGGAAGATCATTAAACAGCCCAAATCATTAAGAATTCCAAAACATGCTTACTAGGGGATTCCGAAGAGCATATTAACAAAAACTGCATCATTTCATCTGAGAAAATCTAATTTTATGCAAAATTCATACCATAATTTTAGGTAAGCCAATTACCCTAAGGCAAAGAAATAAACTTTGTATCTGAATTTGTACAATTCATCAAATTTATACATTTAAATACGACAGGAACCAGTTGGAGCTAGTTCATTCAACTGCAGGAACACTTTTAAACCATAGATTTTGTAAAGAGTGTTGTGTTTATCAAAACAAACCTGCTCAAGGCAACCTGACAGAAGTGAGACGGTTGATGTAGATGCTGGGAACCCAACAGGGGAATAAGATTTGGGTTCCCCATATCTATTCACAGAAGGGATAAAATCCTTATAAACAGCAAAAGGCCCGTTGAAGATGGAAGCCTCAATGACCCAAGCATTAACAGAACTTCCAAATTTAGAAACTAAAACTTGAGCTATCCTTTGCAAATCAGAAAGTCTTTCTACCACTGGATTCTGGCTCCCTTCAACTTTGTCTCCATTGAAAAATATGGCGTTCGCGGAAGGCACCTAATTGCAAGTGATTTTGTGAGATGAAGTGTTTGGTTACAGAGAGTGCTTTTAAAGAGTTTGAGATTAAAGAAAAAAGAACTTACAATTAAGGATTTGGAGGTGGATGAGAAGCAGATAGACGCACCAACTCTGTAGAAATTACTACTATTTGGGTCTAATCGAACCTTCAAAACACCACTCCAACGATCCATTGAAAGAATTGCCGCTTTGGTCTCGAAATAACATTGATTAATTGTAAAAAACAAGACAAATGTTGCACAACTGTTTCGTTATTAGGAAGAGATAGTAGAATCTTGTAACTGCAGAGCCGAAAGAAGGAAGGGAACGAGGAAAATCTGGGCTGATTGATCAAAGAGAAAGAGAAGACATTGGGCTTACTAAGCCCAATTTTCCTTTTGGTGAAATCTCCATGGAGATTTATTCTAGTTTATTTCAGGGGCCCATCCATTATCCTAAGATAACCTGATATTTTGGCCTAATTTGAAAGTTAATGGGTGTAAGTGGTCAAAATTAAAGTTCAAAGACTTATTTGGCAGTTTGTAGAAAGAAAGATAAATGATGAAAAGTACATTAAAATCTTTTCTTTTGGGTTATTATAGCTTTTTTTTAGAATAATCATTTTATCAATCAATAATTAGATATTATAAACCGGGAGGAATAGTCCTGCACCAAACGATTATCGTGCTAATATATTGGTTTTTCTATTTACAAATTGAAACGTATATAAATTTTAATCTTCAGTAGTAGTAGTAGCAGCAATTATTGAGAAACCTTGCTAATAAGAATGGAGAAATAAATACCCTTTTTATTCATAAATAAAGCATAATCAAAGGTTCAAAGTACATTTGTTTTGTCAACTTTTTAGTACTCGACTAAATCAACAAGCAAATTGAAAAGCTATTCCTAGTAAAGCTTGCTGTTGTCACTGCAACTCTTGTAGCATGAACCAACCATGTTTTCCACATTCTCTTCATCTGCAATATTCAACAATCAAATATACAAAATCCGTAAAAACATTATTACTAAAAGTTAAAAAGAATAAATACTAGTAAATAAATGGAGAAATTAAGGAGAATTTTAGTTATAAAAATACCAGTGGCCATGGGATTGAAATTTTTGACCATGGAATTAGTACATCTGGCAGTACAATTGAAGACAACTTGGGAGGGCTTGAATTCGCATCTCAACAAGCAGAGACCAAGACACATGGTTTTTCTTTTAGGAAAGATCTTAACCCCGCACTTGACCCTACACTTTTTACCACAAGATTCTGATCTTCCACTAGGGTTTCCGAAACCTTCTTGAGCTTGAGCCGCCGCCGCCACCATTACCAACACCATCAAAACCATCGCCATTCTCCTAACAACACTCCCCTCCATTGTGTCTAATTTGATTTACTAACTTGAAGGATAGTTATAATGTTTTTTTTCTTATAAGCCGTGGAGTTGAAAGCTTAACAAAGCATAGGCTTATATAGGGGTTTCAAGTTTCAACTTTCAAGCCCTTTAATTATGTGAAATTATAATCAGTGATTGAGTCAATCAATCAATTAATTAAGGGAGGAAACCCTTGAGAAACTTACTATTTAATTTTCACTCGGTAATATTTCCCATTAAGGGAGTAATCTCTTATAATCACTTTGATTGCGCAATCAAAGCTATATGGTCCAAGGATCATGGTTGGTAATGGCTAGCAAGATTTTAGTTTAATTAGGGAAGAATTACAGAATTCAAGGTTATTAGTTATACATATACTAGCTAATTGTTAATTAGGCTGCTATTATGATGTGTGAATGTAATTACCTCTTATCTCCCCTAATTTCGGGGTAACAATGAGTTGATGGCGTTTTATTAATTGATGTTCAAAACTTATTACTACTACATTACATAAACGGCCCATATTCATGATGGGCCGAATAAGCTGAACATGGATCGCTCTTTTTTGTTTTGCTTTTTTTTTTCCTCACTCTTTTTGGTTTTTAATAGTCATTTCGAGCTAAGAATAATTTTACTAGTATTATATCATCAATATTAAGCTCAAATACACATTGCATAAATCTCAAAAAAACACAACATAAATTGTACTTATTCGAAAATAACACATTAATTAAGATATAATAACATGAGAGATGGCAACACCCATTGGCTTCCTCGATCCTTTATTTTATTATTATTTCCTTCAATTCTTGACAGCTTCCTTTTCATCTTAGTGGATACTGCGCACAGTGAAAGAGATGAAAAAAAAATTAAATAGAGTAATTTTGAACATAGAGTAAATTTGGACTTTATATATCTGATAAAGAAAGAAAGAAAGGAAAAAAAAAATGGAACTTACTCTTGGCAATTGGTGTTCTTGGAGATAGGGAAATTAACTTGGATGTTGCACTTAGCAGGAAGAGAAGCGGCAGCATCTTCCTTAATGTTAGGGACACGAGCGGCAGCATCCTTAGCACAGTTACAAGCCACTTGCTTATCTGCGGAGGTTTGTGCCATTTTCTGAAGGTTCCCCAAACCAGAGCAACACAAAGGAGGGGGTGCCCCGGCCCCTGTAGTAAGGTAAGTAAGGCAAGGTGCCAAGGCGCTAGTAACCTGTGGACAAGTTACGGCTGCCTCAACTCCAGGCTTCGCCATGAATTGAACCATGGCAACCATCAACAAGACTGCAATAACAACACCCTTCATTTTTTCTTTTCTTGCTTTGAAAATGAAATTAGAAAGTGAAGCTTTTGATCTCTCTTCGTATATCTGTTGAAGCTAACTAGGTGTTTTGCCTTGGTGAATGAATATCTGAATAATTGGGGTATTTATAGCATTTTGGTGACAAACCAAGACAAGAATAAGTGGTTCATGGCATAACAAATTGTTGTTAAAGAGTAAAACTGGTGTCACTTGGTTTCTTCAAATAGTAAAGAAAATGAGGTTTGATCTGTTGTCCATTTCTTCCTATACGGTTTCGGTGTTTGTCTTCATCAGCTAATTTGTTGAGGAGTACTTTGTTAACAGTTTCACGTCTTCTTTCAAAGGAAAACAAGAACTAATCTAGTTGTCTCTCTGCCTCTCTGCTCGCATAATCAAAACTAAACACGTTGCTGCTCAAAGAGGCAATTTCTTTTCAAACTATAGAGCCATTATTAATTGGAACTTCGATAGAGTTTGGCCTTAGTTTTGCACGTTTGGTGTTAGGTTTTATTGGGCTCAATACTATAAAGATGCTCGATGAGGCCCATTCTATTTTTTGGACAAGTAGGCCACATTTACCATTTTTTGGGCTATATCGGGTTTTTTTTTTGGGGGGGGGGACCTTTTTTTTTTTAGTGAATTTTGGATTATTCAAGAATTATAATTAACCAACCCAAGCACCAACAAAGAAATTTCCGTAGTGAAATATTATACTAATTAATATGCACACTTGGTTTTTTAATTAATTTTTGGTTTATGTTTTTCATTTTCCCCGTTTTGATTTAAGAGAGAATATGGGAAAGCTTAATGCGATTGACCATAAAAGTCATGAAGAATCAAAGCACTTTTTCAAAATTCATCAGTTTCTAGTAAACGTATATGGCCACATGTCTCTGACCAGACCATCCCCATGTGTCGCATGCCACCATGTGCACACAATATACCCAAAAGCTTAAATATGAACCATGTGCTTACAAAGCACCGGTTGTTGGAAGGAATTAACAAAATTTGAGTCATAATATTAGAATTTAGATCAAATATATATATTATAGTAATAAGCGTTGAGAATTAGATATTCATAAACTTTTTTATATATAAAAGTTCTTTTAGTAGTAATAAGTTTATTAGATACACACATTACAAGGTAATTAGGTGCATAATGATATAACGTCATTTGAAGTTTGGAACATAGAATTGTAGCAACACCAGTTATTTGGCTCCCTCGACCTTATTCTTCTTCTTCTTGATCACATACAGATGGGTCTCCCTCTCAGTGGATTCTGGGGAAAAAAAAATTAAGGAAAAAAAAACGAAACATTGGCATATTAATTAATGTTATGTTATTAATTTGATGATAAATGTAGATATATGCAAAATTATATGGACTTACTTGGAACAATCGGTGCTCTTGGAGATAGGGAAATCAACTTGAATGTGGCACTTAGCGGGGAGAGATGCGGCGGCATCTTCCTTAATAGCAGGGATACGAGCAGCAGCTTCCTTAGCACAGTTGCAAGCGGCCTGCTTGTCTGCGGTGGATTGAGCCAACTTTTGGAGATTCCCGACGCCGGTACAGCATTCTTGCGACGGAACCCCAGCCCCTGAGGTAAGGTATGGAAGGCAAGGTGTCAAAGCTGATGTGACTTGTTGACAAGTTATGGTAGCCTCCGCCATGAATTGCACCATAGCAAACATAGCAAAAACTGAGATAACAACACCCTTCATTTTTTTTTGATTGCTTTGATTTGTAGTAGGAAAAAAAAGTAGTAATTGCTGTTTTGAACTTTGAATTGGAGAGTTTTGATTTCTGATGTGAAGTGGTAATTAAGGCAAGAACAAGTATATATAGCAAGCTCGAGACTGTGCAAAAGAAGGAAATGACAAATTAACAATAGCCGTTATACACAATTTTAGGCTTGTTTTAGGCCTTCAAATGTAATTTTGGGTACGCCTTTAACCGTAAAGAAGAAATGCTTTTCTTGCATATTCGTTTCTGCGATTTCAGTTACCAATTCCTCAGCCGCGCGCGCGCCCTCATGACAAATGTAATGCTCTGCTCTTCTTTCCGGAGAAGGAATTTGTTGCACCCTTTAAGATCAAGAAAAACTACTTTATTTTTCAAATATATAACTATGGGGAATTTGTGATATCATAATAAGGTTAATTATTAATTTCTCCGCCCCTGCTGTTTGCTTATTAATCCCATGGTTTCATCATTAATTTTGAATACTAATCCATCTAAATATGAGAATATATTTAGTGTAGGCAACATGTGGCTTTAATTATCAACTATATACTCCCAAAGCAATTTATGTATACTCAAAAGCTTAAGCAGGACATATATCAATTATTAAGAGAAAAACATCCAAAAAGAAAATTTGACAAACATATTGATATACTAACTTTATTATATGGTAAGATTATATATAATATATAGGAGCACTTCGTTTTAAATTACACTTATTGTTTTGCGTTTCTTTCCAATTACACAAATAAGAATGTAAGATGCTCCATTGGGTCAACGGTCAACCTTCTTTCTCCGCTTTGGGTTCGGCGAGCAACTTTCTTCAACGGTGGAAAATGATGAAGACGACGACGGTTCCGTTGAGCGACGCCTTGGGCCTACTCGAACAGGTTCTATAATATTACTTGCGCCGATCAAGTGAGGGAAATTGAGCTTAGCTTTGGAGCCATGAATCTTGAAAGCAGCTTTATCATAGGCCAAAGCTGCGTCCTCGGGCGTTTCGTATGTCCCAAGCCAAATCCTTACGCTTCTCTTCTTTGGGTCCCTTATCTCTGCCGCATACTTTCCCCACGGCCTCCTTCTTACTCCCCTGTAATGCAACCCTTTCTTCCCACGCGCCACCGTTTCACCCTCCACTTCACTCGTTTTCGGCGGTTGATCCTCCTCCTTTGACCCTCCACCGCCGCAATTAAGGAGAAGGTTAGTGAAGGGAGCATTGAAGGAAGCCATGTTTAAAGAAGCCAAAGAATCTTCAAAATCATCAGCCAGAAGATGCTGGCTAATGGAATCCAAGAGAGCAAGATCAGACACTGACATTACTGGGAAATTAATTAAATTAGGGTTTCTCAAATTAGTTAGTCGTTTGTGATATTTTTAATATAAAGAAACTGATATCAACATGCAGTTTTCTTCGTTTGCTAATTAAAATGGCTTTCGAAGATAAACCTAATCCGTGCCAAAGTTATATACAAATCTAGTGGGAGAGGAATCTGCAATATATAATTCTCCATACTTGAAAGTTGAAAGCGATGCCATATTTTAATAATTTCATTGGCAATATTTCTTCGAAATTTCTTTTCTTCTTTTATTATTTTAACACGTGGTTTTTAATTATTTAATTTTTATTTATTATTTATTGGAATGGATCAGGTCATCATGGTGATGAAGGATATATTACGCCAGTAATATTACAGCTCATGTCATTTAATTAATCACCTATGATCCATAGGTCTTTGTTAATTATACTCCTACAATATATTTTTAGAAAATCGGTACATTTCTATTTTAATTGGTAATTAAGAACTCTCACAAGTAATAAACTATTTTTAGAAAATCGGTACATTTCTATATTTTAATCAAAGACAACACAGGTAATTCTAAATGAACTATATATATTACGTACCATTCTTGCATTAATTCAAGAAGTAAAAATATATCAACACTCAATCATGATTTTTTTCTTAAAAAAAAAAAAAAAAAAAACTCAATCACAATTAAATTAGTTTATGTTCATGTTCTCGAACTTGAAAAGAATAGCAAGAAGGAATAAAATCTTATTGGTAGATTGTCTTTTTTCTTTTTTTAATTATTTTTTTGAGTGCTATTGAAGAATAATATTAATTTATTTCATCTAAAATAAGATTACTATATATTAAAAAAAACAGCATGAATTCCATATGGGGTGTGTTTATAGTGTATAAAATTAAAAAGTAAGCAATAATTATAATCAATAGTACTCCAAATAAAGAGGAAGAATTTAGAATTCTGAATCGAACCAACTGAGCCATGGGCCATAATAGTAATTCAATCCCCCATCGTATATGGAAAAGAAAACACTGCCTTGAATTCTGAAAACACGTTTGCATCTGATGCCTTTTTACATGTCTGAAGCTCAAGACAGAGCACCCATGGAGCTCTGCTCTCTCTGCCCTTTTCTTTGTTTTTCATTTGGAAAATATTCGAATAAAGTTTTTCTATTTTAATATTATTGTCTTTCCATGGAAGATGGAACACACCAGCTTAAAGTTAACATTTCTTAATTAATTATATTCAAATATCAGTCAAAATAATTGGAAAATTACAGAAGAAAGCTATGTACTGGGAAATCTTGCTTTCAGATCTTGGGCTTGGAAATTTTTGTACGATGCTCTGACTTCTTTTGGAAATATAAAAGTCTTCCCGCGGCCCGAAAGTTCTTCATCAATCTTCATTAATTTAAAAATTATGTAAACATGAACTAGATAAAAAACCTAATTCGACTGAACACAAAGAAAAATGACTTAAAAACAATACTTTGAGAAGGTCTTCAACTTTGTTTTCAACTGCAAAGGGATCAAAATGTCAAGTGTCAACCCCAAATATATGATTTACCATCTTAATATATAATTAGTCATCAGGTATCTTCACATGTTCTGATTGGAAAAAAATGGAACCTTACTCGTTTATTCATATATTAATAATAATATATAGGGCCGGGTAACCGAACTTTTTCTCAAAGCATATTATTGGTCCAATTATATTCTTCACTCGTTAACTTTCTTTTATTAATTAAATTAAAAAGGACCCTTTTGAATTTGTTTCTGAAAATCGTAGTTGAGTTTCCGTGTTCCTTATACTTCCTATAGACTCATATACTTGGAGTAGGGTTTAACCTAATTATTCTTTATATGCACACGCAGTCAACATTAAGTTAACTAATTCATTTGATCATTTGATATGTAATAATTTACATGATGATGCGAGGCAGAGAGTAGCTTGGAAACAACTTCAAGAATTTTTTAAGGTTTTGAAATAATAAGTAGCATTAATCCAATTATTCAACCACTCTAATCTTGTCTCATTCTGCGCTCTTTCTAATCTTTCTAATTAACCAATCATGAACTCGCTATAAAACTATATCTGATGGGTATTAATTTATAAACAAATTCAATCAATTTTCATTGATATATAGTAATTATTATTTTATAAACGGTAAAGTTATTTGCACTATCATATGTTACACTATTTTGCTACACTACCTATATCTAACGGTTGTTATTCAGATCAATCTCATATCCAATGGTTATAAATTGTAATGTACAAGAGTAGAGTAGTACACATAACCTTATCCTTTTATAAATTTCTTGATATATAATCACATTAAATTTCAAACATTTCAGAGTTAAAAAGAGAAAAATTCTTCCAATATTGCCTCTTTTCCATTTCCATTTGTAATCAAATCTAAGACCTTACTTCCATCAAAAAAAAATCTAAGACCTTACTTGTTTCTTAAGAAAACTTTGAGTTCATTATACTTTCGTCACAATGTAAATAATACTAATAAATTTCCTTGTAAACAGAACAAAGATACTTATACCCTAAAAAAAACAAAGATACTTATATATGTAAATATTTTTATATAAAGGTAATGTGTATACATATATATGAGAGAATATAAATGAGGGACCTGTATAGATTGTGGATTAAATAAAATATAATTGGCGTGAAACACTAATACTAGGCGCTTAACGTCATCTGGATATATATAATTATAATCGCCCAAATAAGTAATCATATGATCAACAAATTCATGGAGAGCAAAGCAAACATACAAAAAATTTCCAAATCATCAACATCATCTTTTAAATTTTTAAAAATTAAAACAAACAAACGTGCTGCTCCATTCAAATAAAATACTAGTAGTAATTATTATTACTACTACTATTAAATCAAACATTATGGTATATACGATTTAAATAATAAGGAATATGCAACATGTGATCGAAATCCTCCCACTTTTAAAATTAAATATTATTTGTGATTATGGGGCCAGGGGCAGGAAAGGATCATTCATGGAAATGTCTTAAAAAAAAAAAAAAAAAATAGTAAAACTCAAGGTTTTGTTCTCATTAGAATATTGTCCTCCTATATATACATAAACCTTAAATCCCT
The DNA here is from genome assembly GCA_001974805.1 of Corchorus capsularis. NCBI lineage: Eukaryota > Viridiplantae > Streptophyta > Magnoliopsida > Malvales > Malvaceae > Corchorus > Corchorus capsularis. Next base: position 43,184 of record AWWV01011989.1, on the reverse strand, counting down.
TCGCCAATCACTCTTCACTCACACTCAAAAAATCATTTACGGTTTCCATTTCTTAAACAACAAAGCAACATATAACTTTAAGCAGAAAAAATTAAAGATATGGAGATTATCTCATCATCTGCTTCAGAGTTTAACATCCTTGAATCGTTCCAGCGCTATCTTCTCGATGATTCTGATGAATTTCAAGCAATTAGAACAACAACTTCTTCTAACTGTGCACCTTCCTATAACCGGAGTTCAAGTTTCAGTCATGTCTTTTTGAACGAAACTTGGGGTGATTTGCCCTTGAGGGTCGATGATTCCGAGGATATGCTTGTTTACAGTGCTCTACGCGACGCGGCGAACTCTGGGTGGAGCCCTAGCTCGAACGAGGTTGATTTATCTACTCTATTTCAGACAGTTGAAGAAGAGTCGAACAAGACTAAAGAAGAAGTTAATAAGGTGGAGCGTAAAGCGGACGTGCCACCGAAGGGGTTGCATTTTAAAGGAGTGAGAAGAAGGCCATGGGGGAAGTACGCGGCGGAGATTCGGGACCCAAAGAGGAACGGTGCGAGGATTTGGCTGGGGACTTACGAGACGCCCGAGGATGCAGCGTTGGCTTACGATAGAGCCGCTTTCAAGATGCGCGGCTCTAAGGCCAAGTTGAATTTCCCTCACTTGATTGGCTCTACCGCTTTGGAGCCGGTTAGGGTCGGCGCGAGGCGCCGCTCACATGAGTCTTCAACTTCAACGACGTCGTACGGGATGAGCACTTGCTCTCAAAAGCTTAATAAGAGAAGGAAGACTGAAAGCAACTCCGAGGAGGCTACAGCTACAGCCATGCTGCAGCAAGAGATTGCAAGTTTAGATGCCACCGAGGTGTTTCAAATGAGTCATTGGACATTTGGTGACCAATTTAATTTCTTTGGATTCAAATAAGATTTGATTGAGAAAATTTTAACACCAACAAATTAAAACTAGAAATAAGAGAAATGGATTGATAGAATATACGAGCTAGTAATTAATTTTTGTGACCAAATATTTCACCGAAATTGGTCATTTGGTACTTCTTCTTTTTTAAGAAAGAGAAAATTTGACAAGTGATAACTTTTGTAAAATCTAAAGCTGGTGTTTGATTGTTCTTCATAATTAAAGATACAATTTGGGGTTTAATAAGTTTAATTATGTTTCATATATATAGCCTGCTCATTAATTATCATGTGCTTAGTTAATTACTAGCTAGCTATGAATCTCGAAAACATGGAGTGACTCAATACATATTTTAATTCTCTTTTTTTGTAAAATATTTGAATTCTCATTTAAGATTTGAATTCTATTACACAATTTTGATCAGTTCATCATATTTCAGCATATGGATCAAAATTAAAATATGTAAAGTAAGCTAGCAGCTCAGATGCTTACTAGTTACTATATAGGATTTTCCTTATTGACTTGTAATTTTCTTTTGCCTCAAAGGCGCTACGTACAACATATACAAATTGGGCTTTAGCAACAAACAAACTCTATCTGGAAATCATGTTCTAGTAAATAAGTAGAGATTGTTGGTAATTATAATTACTCCATCTGGAAATCATGTTTTAGGCATGACTTTCTAGCTAGCTAGTTTGAATCCTGATTTCTAACCATGACAATAAAATCGAAAAAAGAAATAATTAATGAACAATTAATTGATGATTTGGCTTTAGCTATAATTGGCTCGACTTACCAACATGGTTTAAGTATATACCATCGGTTAGTCGAGCCTAAGTCTTCCGGCAACTGGCAATGGCGGTTGACGTCGTCCTCCTTTCGTCATCCCAATGTGAAAAAAAGAAAAAGAAAAGAAAACGCTCTCAAAGGCTCAAGCTCGGCCGTAGGCACCATATGTAAATTGTGTTTCTTTTTTTCTTTTTTTTTCTCGATATCCATGTACTTTGCTATGATTAATTTGAATTCGATCCGCGTTTAAATTTGGAAGGTAAGTCTACCAATGAGGAGGACCTACATAGGTAAAATCTCGAATCTTAAAAGTTAGACATATTTAAACTGGAATGAATCACTTACCACTTAATCCAATTACTTGCTGATGTGTTTGCTACCTTTATCATGCCATACATATTTTCAAAATCCATTTATAATTTCGTTATAATTTGCTTGCGTGTGCTTTGAATTTTATTGAGAACGCAAATTTTAATAAGGTCATTATAATCAGCCGATTTGCTAAACAAAAAATGGTAGTAACAAGGCGGCGGATTGGCTTGCTGTCCAATCTAGGTTGGGGATGAGCTTTGCTAACTTATGTCGGTATCAACCATCCTCACTAGTTAATATTTTAACTAAAGATGGACTTCCTGCTCCACATTTGTAATAATGTTTTTAGTACCCTTTTACTATTTTGTTGTTGAACTCTGTTCTCTGTTATAAATGAAATTCCTTTGTTTCAGTCAAAAAAAAAAAAAGAAAGAAAGAAAATGATCAAACAAATATATATGATCAATTGTTCACGAGGAAAGCATTCTAATAACAAATCAACATAAATAATATCACTTTTAAAATTACGTACCAACAAACATAAAATCACCTCCATCGAAGATCAATTACGTACTAATAATTGGATGAGGGAAACGCATTGAGTCTTTAACTTAAGATCTTAAACAACTTTTATTTATAAAATAATGATCGATGTACTAGAAAATTTTTCGAAATCGCAATTTAGATATGCATGTCATAGGTGGCCAAAAAAAGGTTCTTGTGTCCACGTGTTGAGTGTTGACTATCTCTTTTACTTTAAAAAAAAAAAGTTTATATAGTTGTGTGTGTTTCGTACTTTGCTAATTATATTTGTCCCATAATTTGGAAGACAAAGAGAATCAAATTACATAGGCAAAATTAATCAATCACATACATTCAAATTCTAATTAAATATAATATGACGCCATTGGCACACACGTTACCTTCATTATCAATCCAAAAAGGATGATTGAGGGAGCAGAGAGAATATATAATTTTAGTAAGAAGAAAGCAAAGTAGACTTATAATTAAGGGAAGGAATTTCACATGTTATTCTAAGTCCAAACCATATAATAAAAATCTAATTATAACATGTGTATACGTACATTTATCATTTTTATATAAAATTAAATTAATCCACATAAAATAAAAGTGAATAAAAATAAAATGTCGCCCACGTTTTCATCAGTTTGCGCAGTTAAGTTATGACAGATTCAATGCCTTTGATCTATTTATAATAATTTATTTATTTATTTATAATTATTATAAAAAAAAAAGTTTTGAAGACTCAAAATTAATTAAGCGTGTTAGTTTTTGGGGTAAGTTGAAATGTCTTCGTCGGTCTTCTATCTTCAACACATATACCCATGTCTGATTTGATTCCCCCCGTTCAAAAGTACTTATAACTTCTAAGTTCTAACTTCGAAGAGCGTCGTCTATATTTAAATATATAAATATTTAATTGACAATTTATATTAACACCTAATCCAAGATTGATTTCCTCCTCTAATTAAATCTACTCCCAAATGCAAAAAGATCGAGAGCTTATTTAATAGCCGCATTCGTTTAACCTATATATATATATATATAAAAGATCAGAGAGATTTTGTAATTTTTAATTACTATTTTATAATTTCATTTATATAAATGAAAATTACAGTATTTTTCTTGCAAAAAAAAAAGATCAGAGAGATTTTTTCTCGGGAAAACAAAAAAACAAAGGCAAATTATACAATACACCGTCGGTGGAGTTTAGCAGACTACACAAGCGGGTCTTAAAGGGTGACATGTGTCCCTTAGGGACTAGATTGAAATATTTAAAACTTAATTAATTGAAAAAATGGACATGTGTCAACTCCACAACCCGCTTGTGGAGTCAAAAATTTACACCGCCGATGTATCATATAATCACCCAAAAACAAATATTTCCTTGCGAATAAGATATATAACACTCATGAATATATATAAGACAAATTATATAATACACCATCAGTGGAGTTTAGCAGATTACACAAACGGGTCCTGAAGTGTGAACATGTGTCATATGTCAACTCTACAACCCGCAAGGTCAAAATTTAAAAAATTAAGATATTTAGAACTTAATTAATTAAAAGCATGGACATATGTCAACTCTACAACCCGTAAACCCAAAATTTACATCATCAACGTATCAAATAATTACCCTATGTATAATTATGCTTTCCCGTCTAATTTTAACCTACAGAAGGCTTTTTGAATCAACAAAGTAGACCCGAAAGCCAAGCCTCGTGGCTTCTGTCTTCACTTCAAATTAAGGCTTGCCTCCTGGGTGTTTAACACGGATTTTCATATTTGAGTGTAAAACAGTACTAGTAAGAAAAGAAAAAAAATTGTCAAAGTCTTTGAAAATTCTACTTTCCCTATGCTTTCTAAAATGTCCCACGACGGCTTTAAAAGTAAATTTTTTAATTATGTCTACGTGTATCGGAAGCATAACGTAAACTGCTGAAAGCATTAAAATGAAAGCTGATGAGATTAGTTAGTGAAGTCATTTGGAATAAGACAAAACGTGTATGAGTATGAGTATGAATTACTCCCTTTAATTAATTAAATTAATATAGTATTGAATTCAATTATTCAAAGGGATTGGCCATTTGTGGAATATGGAATGGACCTTTGTTTGTCACCATTAAAAAAATGAATAAACAAATGAACATTAAAATGCACTTCAAAAACGTGATGAATCTCAACCCTCAGAAACTTCCTAGTATTGCCCAGAAATAGCTTTAGAGATAATATTTAATTTCCAATAATGATAACCAAAGTCTCTCAAGGTATATATACCTCAACAGGCACTCAACCAAGGCATTCAATTCAATTCAAACCCACAAGTCCTTTTCTCTAAAAAGCTTTGATTTTTAATTTTCCTTTTTGGATTCGTTACCCGACAAGAAGAAGAAGAAGAACAACAACAAAAATGTACGGTGAAAGTTGCAGTACTTCTTCAGAATTCGATCTCACACTCTTGGATTCCATTAGCCAGTATCTTCTTGAAGATGATCTTGAAGTTCTTCCTCCCGCTTCTTCATTTATGAACAATACAGTCAAAACTGAGCTTTCCTTTGATCAGACTTATGATAATAATCCTATTAATGTTGATCAATGGATTACTTTTGATCAGTTGTTTGATCCAGCGGCGGATCAGACGATGACGACCGTTGTTAATGTCGACCCAGTTCCCAGCAGCGCAATGGCGGCGAGTGTGACTAAGACTGCCGCTAAACCCCGGGTGGCGCCGCCTGCGAATAAGGTGCATTATAGGGGTGTGAGGAGAAGGCCGTGGGGGACATACGCGGCGGAGATAAGGGATCCGAAAAAGAACGGAGCGAGGATCTGGCTTGGGACTTACGAGACGCCCGAGGATGCGGCGCTGGCTTATGATAAAGCCGCTTTTAAAATGCGTGGCTCTAAAGCCAAGCTGAATTTCCCTCACCTCATTGGCTCCGGTCAGGTTGAGCCGGTTAGAGTTACTAATAACAAGCGCCGCTCACCGGAGCCTTCTACTTCTTCTTCATCTTGGTCATCATCGGATCAGTCGGCTTCGTCTTCACCGTCATCACCAGCCATGTCGGATGAGGGAATTACTACTCCCAAGTCGAAACGGAGGTTGTGTGAGATTAATAACTCGGCGCCGGTAGTTATACCTGAGTTAGGAACTGAGTTTGAAATAGACTTTAATCAGTTAATCCCGACTGATTTTTGGCAGACCGTTTTTTGTTAACGGAAGATCACTGTACATAATTAAAACCATTTTTATTTTTTACTACTTGTAATGATTCTATTAATTCATTCTCTGGCAAAAAGCTTTTAGTAATTAATTTCTCTTGTCTTCTCTTAATTAATCCAAAGCTTATAAACAAGATAATCTTCCATTAATTTGCAGTATTAATTGATCACCTATTGAACTCAATATATACAACTATATCCTCCGGTCCAAAATAAGTGAAGCATCTCCATTTTATGTTTGTTTTGATAAATAATTGATACATTTAAAAAATTAATTCTATTTCTATTTTATTTTCCACTTATACTGGAGAGTTAGTAGTAAAAGAGAAGATAATTAATGTAATTAATGAAAAGCTTTTTCTTAAATTTATATTTTTGGGCTATTCAACATGTACATAGTATTCCTAAAAAAGAAAAAAAAACATGTACATACTAGCTAGCTAACTTCGGTTTACTTGGGTTAATTTTACATAAAGTAATTTATAATACTCATCAAAGTTATATATCGAGATCCGTCCCTTGATGAGATTATATATAGCATCAATAATTTATCTTTACACAGGATATGATTAATTTTACTTAAGGTAATTTATATTACTCATCAAACTTATATATCAAGATCCATCCCTGAATGAGATTATAATTTTAATAATTTCTCTTTACAAATGATATGATTATAGAAGCAAAAGAAAATTATAAATTCATTGATCATGTAAATGGAAATTGACAATGACACGTGAGATGTTATCATTTTGTCTTAGACAAAATACTTAAAATAAGACATCCCCTTTGGCCCCCAATCCATAAATGATTAAATTCAAGGCTTAGATGAAGTAATATTAATATACTAGTGTACAAAGACAAATATTGAGTAGTAGTGTATAACGGTGACTTCTTCAATTCAAGCATAACGGTGTTTACTGTTCAATTTGACCAGTCCGTTTATTCTTTGGTTTCACTTTCATTCAAAGACATTCAAATTGACCCTGTAGTATGAAAAGGAGCTAATTAGAAAGGGAGAAAAGTTTGCAAGCCAGTCAATGTAAGTATATAATTACCTGGAAACTTCTAAACTATAAGGAAAAGAAATACAAATCAATATAGGAATCATCCAAGTGGTGTTTTTTTTTAATTCCATCCAAGTGGTGAATATAGATAGACTAATATATATCTCATTGGATTGGTTGGGTATATAAAGATATATAGGATTGTAATATGATTATTATATTCTCTAAAAAACAATTTAACAGTTTATTTACATATCATAATGCTTAAGCTTATTAATTACTGACAAAACTAATTATATGAAGATTTGTTTTATTAATAAAACANAAGAATAAGTTTTTTTCTTGTTCATAGTAAAACATAAGATAAGTTGAGACAAGACATATATATATATATATATATATATATATATATCTCTATAAATAACTCTGACCTTTTTTTTGGTGGAAACCCTTTTATTTTATACTATATATAAGTATATAGACTGGCCAATTAAATTAGTTATCCATACCATATCTAGCTAGAAAAGGAAAGCATTTTTTTGCTAAAAGAAGAAATCGTTGATTTACAAAAATATATATACCCAGCAGAAAACCATAATAATTTAAGTAGACCACGCATATTCCCTAATCCCTATCCTTTGCTATATATTACTTTTATTTGTATTTTATAGAATAAACGATCCAAAAGACATAGACTTATAAATTTGCAAGAGAATATAAGTAATACTTATCATTCAAGGGAATAATTGATAAAATAGATAAGAAACTAACATATACTATATATCTATATTAATTAACTATAAACAGTCACGTTTAATTAGGTTTAAATAATTAAATAAATATAATCAACTTATTTAAATGTATATGCTATATGAGAAGAACCTTTGTTCTTTAAAGCTTTGTTACTTGTTAGCATCCATATCTTCATATTCCAATTTCCACTCCAACAACCATTATATATAAAAAATAAATAAATAAAATACTAGTAGTATATATATATAATATAAAGTATAAACAAAGTACAAGTAGAAAATATTTCATATTATTATATATATAAGAAAATGGCACGTGGAAGTGGAATCCATTTGTTAGCACATGCGCAGGCAAACGAAAGTTCTTAGAAATGATTCATCATAATCATCATCACCATCTTTCTTTTGAGATTTTGATGGTCATTGGTCATGGTGGTGGGCTATGAAAATCCACTCTATATAAACTCCCTCCCACACCCCATACCAATCCAATGAAACTCATATATTTCAAATATATTCCTTCCTGAAGTACTACCAAGAAAAATCTTTACTTTGAGAGAGACTTTTTTTTTTTTTTCCCTTTTTAGGACAATTTAACATCTTCATTATCAAAATAATTGATTGCATAATGTGGGGAGAAATTAACAATTCCATGGGTTCAGACTTTGCTCTTTTAGAATCCATTAGGACGCACCTCCTTGCCGATGATTTTGAAGCTTCATTGGGCTTAACGACGGCGTTTCATGGCAATGATAATGCTCCCAGTACTGTTCATCCAAGCTTTACCAGTCTACTTTTAGGTGAAACTCAAAACTGGAGTTGTCAATCGGAGAAGCCTGATCTTGTTTTAACGAATGCAGTTAAAGCAGAGCCCGCTGACAATCATGAGTTGTTGGCGAGGGAAGAAGCGAGGCCTAAACCTCAAGCGCCGCCGGCACCGAAGATGGAGCATTACAGGGGAGTGAGAAGGCGGCCATGGGGGAAGTTCGCGGCGGAGATTAGAGACCCTAAGAAGAATGGAAACAGGGTGTGGCTTGGGACTTACGAGACGCCCGAGGACGCAGCGCTGGCTTATGACCAAGCTGCATTTAAGATGCGTGGCTCTAAGGCTAAACTCAACTTCCCTCACTTAATCGGCTCCGGTAACTTGGTGATTCCGATCAGAGTGAGCCACAAGCGGCGCTCTCCAGAGCCTTCAAGTTCAACTTCTTCAATTTCGTCCAACAATAGCTCACCAAAGCGGAGAAGATGATAAATAGTTAAATATACTCCCCAAGTCCTATAATCCCATTTGTTTATTCAATTTATAACAAAAAAATACTTTGGTATTTTAATGTTGTAGATATAATTGGGAAATTAACATTTTAATTTTCCCCATTTTGTTCATGAAACAAAGCCTTAGCTAGAGCCATGACGGCATCATCTAGTCTAGTTGATAGCACATTGGTTTCGACTTCATTAATTGCATGGATGAGTACTTGTTCGGCAAAATAAACAATTTTAAAATCCAATTACAGATTTGGTTGTAATTTTCGAAGCTCATGTATAAGAGAAAAGTCTGTAAAGATTTGTTTGAATTCTTCCAGACATTTGCAATCTTCAAAAAAAAAAACTAGAACAATCTTCAAAAATCTCGATTGAACAAGCCATCCGAACTATACAGTATACTGTTTCAGCACGTAATCAATCTATCGTTTCGTACCATATTTGTTATATTTAAATTGCCACTACATTACGATTCAAATTAATTAGTTTACGTCTGCAAAGTGCAAATGATAATTTCAGTTAATTGCTTGACTGCACTGATTAAATTATATATCCTAATTAAAAGGGTATTGACAGTTTTAGAACAAGTAATAATAATTCCATTGTGGTGGCTTTAAAAAATCTGGAAAAAAGGACAAAAAAAGAGACAATGGGGGCATGAATCATGAATGGCTTTCATTAATTATTATGACTTAATGGAGGGCTGGCCTGCGTTTTTGGGTGGAAACACAGGAAAAACATATTATCCGCTAACAGAAATAGTCCCAAACCAGTGCCAGGGGGTGGATTATCAAACAAAACAACAAAATATTGCTGATTAGTATTAATTAGCATACAAATGCTATACTTTCTTTTCATTACCAAGCTTCCAATTTGTATTTAATTACTACTCATAATATTTTGATCACGGGTTCTCATATTTATTAGGTTTTGACAATTCAAATTTAAAAATAAAAATGAAAAAAAACCACGCCGCAGCTGGATTCATGAATCTATCAACAGTTTCAAATCAATGGAATTCTCAGCCACCGTACGTTGAACTTGAACCAGTAAAGCTAGCGCAAGTAGGACTAGGAGGAGTTGCAACTTACATTACTAAACTATAAAAAAATTGGATAAGAAAGCAAACAAATACCACGAATTCCACATGTCACAAATAAAACAAGCAGCAAGTGGGAGAAGAAGGAGAAGAAAAACAAGAAAGAAAGTTCGCAGTCGCAGTCGCAGATCACAATTCACAAGTAAATAAATAAATAAATAATAATATTACGATTACGACACTGAGCGGCTTCCTCCGGGTTTCCATTTGAGTGGTTTCACATCAAACCCAAAAGCTTATATTCTAAACGGGCTATATGAGTTGTGCCAAAAAAAAAAACGGGCTATTTGGGCCCAATCTCTTCTTCGCCCTTCGGGCCGCTAGGCCCAGCGATGCAATAATTTCGCACCAAAATTTGTCGCAAGAAATAAATCATTTTTTCATGGAAAAATTGATGAAGACAGGAGAAACAAAATTGAAAATACACGGTGAATACAGAACGGCTGTGGACCAATCAATCTAACGATAAAGAATGTATTTGGAAAAAAAGAAAGATTGCTAACAATTCCATTGTTAGACACAAAAAGCATGCTGTAACTTTTTTAGATTATAAGCAAAGATAGTAATTCCTTGAGGGTGCAGCACTCATCAGAAAGGTACAATATAACTTTGAATTGTAAATCTTGGGAGTATCTAACTGCTTAAAATTTTTTAGCCGCACCACCAGACCTGGGCCCGTTCTTCCCAACTCAATAGGATTAACAATGGGTTCAAGACATAGCTAACAATTCTCAAATTCTAAAGCAACAATGACAAGTTCACTACCAAAGCAGTATCACTGTCCCAAAAGCAGAATCAACTGTTGCTAGAATGCCATGGACAAAAATCTGGCTGGTCATCTGAACACCCCCCTCAAATTTAAGTTCACGCTCTATCTTCAGGATATTGGATGCCGTCTCCTGCATTACTCCACACCATTAGTCCCCAGTGAAAATAGTATAAAGTGAGTTTCAAAATCAAGCTTTTGATAAAATCTGGGAAAGGAAAACCAGTGAACACCATGCAACTAGCACCTTGGAGCAAAAACCATATCTAAAGAATGACAACAAAGGTGAAGATAGGATAAAAGCATCACCTCTTTGGTCGGCTTCTGTCTTCCTCATAGTCCATCACTCCACCAGGTTCAGAGTAGATCTCCTCGAGCCCTCGGAAGTCAACATCGGCCTGCTTACAGTGTGTAACTTCTGCCACAACGTAAGTAAGCCACATCGACCAACATATCTCGGTATAGAATGAGTGACATAATGACATGCTAACTCTAGATCCAATTAAACTCACTCATTTGCATGATAACTATGAAGTCACAGCTTTAAGATCCAAACTTTTCTGTCTATGCATTTTTGCAACAAGTAGACTCCCTTTCCCACCATCCCACCCCCACAAACAATTTTCAACATTCAAAAAACAACTCAGACATGCCTAGAACAACATAGATGTGGATTAACCAAAATCGTTTTACTTTTGAATGCTAATGAAAACACTTTCATCTGTAAGCTGCTTCTCATGCATTTGATTGGTCTAACATTACATAATGACAAAAGGACAATTAACCTTGAAACTTAAACTGGATTCAACTGACCTTGAGGGAGAGTGACTTCTTTACTTCTTCCACCCTATCTTCAACCTCCTTTCGATGTTTCTTGTCTGACTCACTCATAGTATCAGCCCATTTTATCTTCTCTTGAATTGAAATGAGTAAGTTGTCTGATGTAGCCAACCTACATTCTCATCCACAGATAGATGTTAGATATTTAAGCTTATATTGATCTGATTTAACTATCAAGCCTATACTTGAACTTCTAACTCGAATGAACAAAGGCAAAAGCTAATATGACATCAGACACTAGCAACTATGACTGCAGCAGGGGCAGAGGATCTAAACATATGGCTCTAAAAGAAGCATACCAGTTTGATAGTGTATGTATCATACTCCCAAGTTGTCCTGGTCTCAAATCCCTCCCAGCAGCAAATTGAACCTTCCAGTAGAAATATTTGAATCTTTCATAAGCCATGAAAAAGGGTGGGGTAAACGGGTAGAAATGTAAAGGATAGCAAACACATACCTCAAAACATCCTCTCAGCTGATCCAGCTTTCCTCTTACTATACCCTGACAAAAAGGTTTAAAAAGGGAAAAAAGGAATCAGAATAGTTTCAATAACTATTGTACAACTTGCTTCCCTTGAAAATCAACCAACTGCAAATCATGTCACGAAGGATTAAGAAGAAATATAAAATCACAACAGCAGGCCACCTACCGCATACATGCACTCATTGATTAGAAAATCTTCAAGTTCACGAACATTTGTGACATCTAATTCCTGCTTGAGTTGATCATATGGTAGCACCTGAGAAGATTTTTTTTTTTTTTAAAAAAAGATAAATCAGCTTGATGCAAACACATGAAAACTTATAGGATGATCATTATTAAAGATTGCACAAATTATACATATCCCTTTCATTAAGGAGGATGGGAAAAGAGAATAAAGAAAATATTAGACTATTTGCAAGGGATTCTAAGAAAATTTTTTCCATCAAGGTCTTAAGTCACTCATCTAGATGAAAGAGATGTAAAGGTGGCAAGTCCAATGAACATCAATATCCATTATAACCACAGCAATGTAACAAGACAGCAAATAGCACAATTAGATGTGCATATGCCTAGAATACCTTGTTTGTCTCCGCAAGTGTAAGCACAGTAAGTTGCTTTAGCTTGAGGACTTGATCAGGGACCAGTGGAGGAAGACGGTCACTATTACCTAATCAACAATTTAATCGCCAAATATCAATCAAGACAGAGAAATATATCAAGTAGTTTAATCAAGAAAAGAGCACTACGTTGCCTGCTATGCCAGGAAAATTAAACACCACAGATATACAGTGTAAGAAGGAAGATAAGAAAAAAGGGGAAGGGAGAGAATTGTAAGATTTAACAAATAGTTGAGCTGAAAATTTGATTTTCGAAGAGGGCAAAAGAGTATCTTGCATTGATCGTATTCCAGGTTTAAATTCACCAACAAGGTAAAGAACATGTTTTAGAATCTTTGTTATTCAACATCAGTCTAACATTGATGTAATTACAACTAAATATTTCGAAATCTTCTCATATAGAAACTAATTGCACAGGCAAAAGGTGCATAATGCATTACAAACTTCATAAAATCAAACAAATAAATCACCGGTAGTCCGACTTACTCTTGTAATCACTCCATGTGCCATGTGCAAACAACCGAAGCACCTCAAGATACATTGAATTCTCAGTTCCTTCAAGCTGCAAAGGTTTATTGATTTCACATAAGATTACAAGTAAACTAAAAAGCATAAAAATAACATGCAGGAAAGTAACAGCCAATTAAACAATTTGCCAGATAAATATTTCTAAGTTAACCAAAAGTCCAAAACAATCCATCAAGAACCAAACTAATTTGTATGAATGGCATTCCTATGCGACGTATTCAATACGCAGACCTAAAACAGACTATGCGATTCCGCAAACAATAGGAAAAATATATTATCAACTTCTAAATCCAAAAACGCTACTCAGTATTTTAAAACCCTTATTTACTAAATTTTCTCATCAACCAAACAGTATATCCGGAGGGAAAGGGGGAAAAAAAGAAAACAAAAAGATAATGTGATAGGTTCGGACTCTGACCTCAGCGACAGCGGGCACGGCAAGAATCTCAGAGAAGGCGAAGAGGGAAGGATGCGACGTTGCTTCGACAATTACGGGGGCAAGAGCCGAGCCCTTCTGAGCCGACGCTTGCTTCGTGAAGTGATCGATCCACTCGGCTTGCTTTTGCTCGATATCCATCTTCAAAAATTAATCCCACTAAAAGAACAAAAAACAAAAGAATTGAAGAATGTTCTTGAACAAATTTATAGAGAGAAAATTATAGGGGCTAGGGTTTGGCGCTATAGACGGTGGATTTAAGTATTAAGCGACTGGGAAGTTGTAGGGTTTTAGATAAATTCTTAAAAACAAAAAAATTAGTCGAATTTGAGGGATTTGATGGTGTTTCCCGTTTAAGTGAGAGCGAGAGAATTGGGGAAAGCTGCCCCGCTCTAACTTCCTTCTGCCTTTTGCACTCTTTGGTTTGGAAAGAGTTTTTATGATTTAGAAAAAATTATTATTTACCAAAAACAATTATTATTAAATTAAAAGAACAAAAAAAAGATTATCTTAAAAGTTTTTTTTTTTGAAGGTTTGTCTTAAAAGTTAAAACTACAAATAAAAGGAGTAGGAATGGTATTTTTAGTTGTAGTTTATACTTTATTGATGATAGAATATAAATAAATAAATAATAAGTTATATAATACTCCTAATTAGTATTGATTGATACTCATTTTTTTGTTATTTTGTTTTTTTTTTTCTTTAGAAAATTAGTAATTAAAAGTAAAAATTGCTGATGTCTTCTGTATTGGAAACTTTAGGCTACAATATCACAGGTGTCTTGAGGTATTGACAATTGACATAATCATATGATGATGAACAATTTTTTAGTTATATATATATATATATATATATATATATGCATTGAATGCATTAAGAAATGTAAGAATAATACTAGAAACACTCTAGATTGATTGGATTGAATTTGGATGACGTCTGGTTACTGCAACACTTAAACATGGAGTCATGGGATATATGGGACAGGGACTCAATTGGTTTTGTTTTAATTTTCTTTAATCTTTCTTTATAATGTGGTGTAAGTATATGTTTTGCCATTTCATATTCATTCATCCTTTTACTTTCTTTCCATCATTTGAAATTTGAAAACAAAATCATCATTATTATTGAAAATGATAATAAACTATACTTAAGCTTTGTTTGGAGAAACTCCATGTTGTTATTGTTTTTTTATCAAGTTTTTTAAAACGTTTTATTTGCCCAATAATTTCTTTTGGGTTAGAACTTAGAAATACAAATATTAAAATCTCCTAACAAATGAATTTAATTAAGTCGAACTCGAATTTTAACCCTGATTGTAATAATAGTTGTAATTTTAACAGCCATGGAGGTTAGGAGAGCTTTGGATAAAGGAAGTAAAACTCTGAAACTTATGGTTAATATACGGTGGATTCCACCGGAAAATGGTGCTGTTAAACTTAATACGGACGGAGCTGCTAAAGGAAATCCGGGAGTTGCAAGTGCGGGTGGTTTGATTCGCTCATGTGTAGGGGTTTGGCTGGTTGGTTTTCAACTGCATTTGGGTATTTGTTCTAATATGGAGGCCGAATTGCAAGCGCTCCGTAAAGGCTTGCATATAGCTTGGGCTTGTGGCTACAGAAATTTAGTTTGTGAAATTGATGCAATTGCTGCCATTGTTTTGATAAGAACAGGAGATGTGAAGTTCCATCCTCTTGGGAGTCTCACTGTTGATATTCGTCTTTTACTGGAACGTGATCGGCAGTGCATTCTACAACACACGTTTCGTGAAGGAAATTTTTGTGCTGATATGTTGGCTAAAGCTGCTTGTGATCTTGATGATGAATTGGAGATCCTACATGAGCCACCGAGTGAGGTTACGTCATATTTGGCAGCAGATGCAAGGGGGATTTCATATCCTCGTGGATTTTGTATTTCATAGTTATTGATCTGTCTTGTTTTTACAAAAAAAAAAAAGTAGTGACTGTGTACATCATATGTTGCTTTGTGCCAAATTGTTGATTGAATCAACAATTATTAGTTACTAATTAACTGATGATCTTAAGCCCTCCTTCAATTTTCAAATAATCGATATATAGGCTAGGTCGGCTGTTGCAGTGTTGCTACAGTTAAGCAAGCAAGAAGAATGTGGTGCTTCTCAACTATAATCAATGATCAATGATCGGTCTTGGTTTCTTACTTTCTTATACCTGAAAAATTTAAAGCACGAAGAAACACAAATCTTCTTGTTTAGTACTATTCCATTCTTAATTTCCAGCTACTTAAAAGACAAAATATGTATATAGGGATGGGTTTGAAATGTTTTTTTTTGTTACTTATAAACATGTGATATTTAAATGGGCCAATAGGAGGTAACCATGGGTTTGAAATGTTTTGAAGCTTTGTGGCAATACATTTGAAATTGCATCCCTACAAGCTGATTAGAAACTTCTAGAATTAAATTGTTGAAAATACTACTCTGTCACCTCTTTTCTTTTTCCCCTTTAATTATTTTAAACTGCATAATTTTATTTTTTTGGTTGTAGATGAAGTTTATAAACCGCGTTATGATATGAAACAATTGAAAATGTTTTTTCTATAGAAGAAAACAATTGATAATGTTAATTAAGAAGGGGATCATTAAATGGGAGGACTAGATTGAACTTAATTAGTAAAGTTTCACCTTAAATCGAGATATAAGCTAGTATTTTATTTACTGATAGCTTTGGAAACTAACCGTTGAAGCCATTACAGGCTTACAGCCGGATAAATAATTATATTTCCCCTAATTTTTTTCTGAATAATTTTACAATAAACGAAAAAGTTTAGGCAGGTATATATATATTTTTTTTGGCCGAAAAATTTTAGGCAGGTATTGGCGCGTTAGATTGCGAGCCAAAAAGATTCACCAGAAAAGAAAATTTCGCTTTGAAAAATTTTAGACAAACCCTTAAAAATTTCGAATCGTATACGTATTCTGTTATTCACGATTTAACTCTCTCCATTCAAGAAAAAGGATACTCTCTTCTATTTTGCTCTTTCCGTCTTTCGATTCCATCGCTCTAAAGAGTAATCGAAGCATATGGCGAAGTCGGCGGCTGATTCACGGAGCAACAGGGCGGCGGTTCAAGCCACCAACGACGACGCTTCCGCCAGTAAACTGTAAGTGATGCTTTCCTTATTCTTTTTCATTTACTCATATTTTTGCCATTCTATTTCAATTGTATTTCGCCGGAAACGTTATTTTTATTAATCACCGTCTCATGACGGGTAAAATTAGAATAGGTTTGGAAAATTCTTATCGCATACGAATAATCCTAACACTTCTTTAGAGCTTGAAACTTTGGATACAAGATTATACATGAAGGAAATGATTCTAATGGCAAATTTACTTTGTAGCTTGTTCTTTTGTCCTGGAAACCGCAGAACTAGTTATGTCTGCTTAAACCGGATTAACTAGTTCTGACTATTTCTTAAATTTCTGAAAAATAGATGTTGTTACTGGTTCTATCTTTAATTTTCTTCAAAGAAGAAGTATATTCAACTCTTTCGTAAGAGCTTTGATGTCTGGCACTTTATTTCACTCCAAATTCCTTGTCTTTAAAGGTCCTGTGTTAAAAAGGGATACATGAAAGATGACTACGTCCATTTGTTTGTTAGAAGACCTGTGAGGAGATCACCTATAATCAATCGTGGTAAGATTTGATTCATTTGCATTCCTTACTGTTGCTTTGTGGTTTCTCAATGACTGTAATCTTATTGATTGTTCTATCCTTTTTGGGATGTGTATTTTGAGGTTATTTTGCACGTTGGGCTGCTCTGAGGAAGCTTCTCTATCAGTTTCTTGATTGTGAAGGATGTAATGGTGAAAAGGGTAACGTGAAGAAGCAGATATTATCACTTGGTGCTGGATTCGATACATTGTATTTTCAGCTGCAGGTGCCTGAGTTTTCTTGTGAGTTGGGTTAAAATCATAACAGATGATAGACTTAGGCATGCTTATCTTCTCTGTTTGATTCATTTATTTTCACAGTAAACTTAAGTTGCTTCACTGTCGTATTTTTTCTGGTGTCTTTTTCCTTTTTTTTTTTGAAAAACTTTCTTGTTTATGTTTGGTTTTTATTGTTTCATTGTTCATGTTTACCATGCATGCCTTTACAGCAGATTTTGATAATTGTTGGAAATATGATTCAGCTTACGGAAGCCTTAGTATTGCCAAGTCTAATTGGGCCTTTTTTTTACTGGACAGGATGAGGGAAGAGCTCCATACCTATACGTGGAATTGGATTTTAAAGAGGTTCAGTTTTTTAACTTTAGCAGTCAATGTGTTAAAAAATAGCTTATCCTCTGTATTGAGGATGCATGGCGTCATGAACTGGTTGAGACTTTGCTATTAAAGTAGCTTATTTTAACTTTGTTCATGGATCATATATTCTCAATTGGATCTTTATGATTGAATTGCAATTGATTTGTACACCATTACACTCAAAAACTTATTGCTCTTTTTATTTTCCAGGTAACTAGTAAAAAGGCTTCTCTTATTGAATCCTGCAGTCAATTGAGGGACAAAGTGGGTGCAACTGCATCGATTTCACGTGGTAAGTGGCCATGTTGTAATTTAATTCAACCACTGTCCTGTAAATAACTTATTGGTGTGAGTAGGATTTCCCCTTTGTGAAACTTGTCTAAAAGTTTTCTTGTTTAAGAACCATATGTAATGTTTTGAGGCTTTGATAGCATATTTTCTTTATTATAGTCCCCCAATAGTTTATTGAAGGAATCATAGGTCTAGC
Source organism: Corchorus capsularis (assembly GCA_001974805.1). Lineage (NCBI taxonomy): Eukaryota > Viridiplantae > Streptophyta > Magnoliopsida > Malvales > Malvaceae > Corchorus > Corchorus capsularis. The sequence goes on along the minus strand of AWWV01011989.1, from coordinate 24,866 downwards.
TTCTTGTATTTTACTGTTGGTCCTTTGCAAGAATTTGTGCGGTTGCACACATGAATTCTGGTGAATTTTAGTATATATTTCTTCTGTAGAATGATAGAGATTGTGCCTTTGCAGAGAATGGAGAAGTGCTTAGCGATCACTATAAGCTACTTCCAGTTGATTTGCGCGACATACAGAATTTAAATGATGTCATATCTCTGGCAAATATGGATCTCAGGTATGTTCATGAATCAATATCCAATCTTTTATATTTAGTGTTTTACTCACAAATTGATTTCACTTTCTGTATACTACATTTCACATGTTCATGAATGCAATTATGACAGTTTCCAGCAATTTGTAATGTTTACTTTGGTGGCTTTTACATTTATATGTTTGAATTGTATTTCTCTGCCTTTTTTGGGCAGAATCTGGTTATTTCTTTCCTGGGTTAGGGACCTTAGGTCATCTGATTTTGGTATCAGTTTGCCAACATTTATAATTGCAGAATGCGTTTTAATATACCTGGATCCAGATTCAAGCCGTTCTATTGTTGGTTGGGCATCAAAAACATTTTCAACAGCAATATTTTTCTTATATGAGCAGGTTGTTTACTTTTCTAAAACCCCATCTTGAATTCCTTTCTTTATGTTGCTCGTGGTTTCCTGATAGTATTACTCCCTTAAATGCCTTCTGTTTAAGACATATGATGAATTCACAATCTGGGGCTTGTCAACAGATTCATCCAGATGATGCTTTTGGGCAGCAAATGATAAAAAATCTTGAGGTGAAAACATTTTTCCCTTTTACCCTTTATAAATGTCATTAATTTATTATTTATGGGTGGTCTTAGTCTGTTGAGTAGTTCAGCCATAAACTTAGCAGAAATTAATGTTCTTTATTGTTTCAGAGTCGGGGCTGTGCACTTTTGAGTCTTTATGCTACACCAACTCTGCTAGCAAAGGAAAAACTATTTCTTGATCAAGGATGGCAGGTATATTACTACGACTTTCCTTCTTCCTTTTGACTGCCAGGATGATGAGCTTTTCTTTATAGAAATGAGGGCATCATTTTTATCAATAAGATTTGCATGTCCTTTCTTCCTTTTGTTCGGAGTAGGATTCTCACTTGCCCTCTTTCCCCTTTTGTTCAATAATCTTTTAATGATGCTTTTGAGCATTTTCTGTGTGAGGTTTTCAGAAAGCTGTTGCCTGGGACATGCTGAGAGTTTACAGTAAATTTGTTGATGCCCATGAAAGACGCAGGTATGTGCTTCTTTAATGTTATAAGTTTGTGTCCATGTGTGCTTGCCATTGCTGCATTGCCAATATTGCTTTTTGGGAAAGAAGAATCTTTACTTCCTTTCTTTTAAGGTTTTTGAGAAGATATAAAGGGAAACTCCTTCCATATTCTTTGATGATATTGCTGGCTCCTTTTTGTCTACTTTACCTTGGGCCTTGCTATTTTTTCTGATATATTCTATAAGAGGATTCTTATATGTGATGTTCTGATATATTCAGAATTGAGCGGCTGGAATTGTTCGATGAATTTGAAGAGTGGCATATGATGCAGGTAAGTGAATCTTTTGCAGTAGAGAAAGTTAAGCAAACTAGAAACACCTGGAAAATAACATGACTTTAACTTACCTCTGGATACCGGCCTGACAAGTAAATGCCATGGTTATTGCAACCCTGGCTGCCAGTTCACATGGATAAGCGGTGGTCGTATAATCTTTACCTCCATCTCTTGATTAAAAAGTCTGTGGAGTTTATTGTTTTCATCATCACTGACTTTGATATAAATTGCTGACTTTCAGGAGCACTACTGTGTTGCTTATGCAATTAATGATGCCATGGTATGTCCATCTATATAAGCTGCCAAATTTTGGTGGCAATTTTCTTTAGTTTGGCCTCATATTCTTTATCATGTGAATTCCAATGATTACTGCAGAAATTCGCTTTTTATGATTGTACCGTTGAATCCTTTCTTATCTACAGTGACCAGAATTAACCTTTATTTTAGACTCCGTATCACTAAAACAACATGAATAAGTATCATGCTCATCATTTATTTACCGGAGCCAATGGATTTTGGCACCCAAATAGAGAACCTCATCACTTTTCACAATTAGTTTGATTAAGATTAAATGACTTCAATGATAGAGTTGCATCTTTTTCTTCAATCTGTCATTCTTTTATCATAATGACACAGAATATCTGAACAATTGGGAATGGAAAATGTAGTTTCTTTAAAGTTTTAACACTTCACTTTTCATGGTTCAGGGATTGTTTGGGAAATTTGGTTTTCCTGATGACCGGCAAGATGTGCCAAACACCTCTCCAGCAGCAGCATCTCCCATGATAGAATGAGGCTGCTCGGCATTGTCGTCCTCCCGCCAACTTCCTTTCTTGGATTAAACAATTAGAGGCAGAGGAGCACGAGTGATTGACACGTGCCTGCTAAGCAAGGAGGGGTTCTTGTGTCAGGTAAAAAAGGGGCCTCTCCAACTAGTTTAGTAATTTAGTCTTTAGCTCTTGAAAAAATTAGTTTTCCAAAAGGTTTTATGACTCGAGTAGCTGTGTTTGTGGGTGCGTCTCTCTGTGTAGTAGTATTTTTTTGTTTGACTCGAGAAAACAAGATCCTTTCTTTCTTCTGCTAGCTGTTTTGCAAAGAAAACGTGGTGGGACCCAAACAGCACCAAAAAGTGTTTCATACCCCTCCTTTGGTTTGGTAGGGTCAGAATCATGTGGAGATATACATTCATTGGTTGGTTTGCTTTTGCTTCTCAATTTGTTCTCTCAAAAATCTCTCCTTCTTTATCCTCCTCTTTGGTCTTTGCCCTTTTTTGCCCTTTCCCTTTTCATTTGCATGACCAAAATGCCATCTGGGGAAAATGCTTGATTTTGAAAAATCAATGTGACATTACCAACATCATTGTACTATTCTAAGACATAAAAAATCTCATTCTCAAGGTGGTTACGTAGAGTAGAATCCGGGCATAGTTTTTGAGCTTGAAGTACATATTGATAGTTGAAAATTGCTTTGATTATAGAATCTGAGAATGTTGAATTTACCTTATTTCTTGGGGAGAAAATGTTTCATCGCCTCGCCTCCTTTTACCTAGTTGAACAATAACGTGAATTGACGTGATTCTGTTTCTATTTGTTTGATATGCACAAGTGACATTGATGCGGCAGCCCTAGTTGGCAATTGTCGCCTCAAAGTTAATAGGTGATTTGATTTGAGTTCTAATTAGTCTCGAAATTTCTGATTAATCACGCATCTCTTTGCCTCAGAAGAATATAGTATATGCAAATATATGACTAAGTTTTAGGCCCACATTCTTAGCGATAGGAAATTTTGTTAATCTAATCCTAGACATGCCCACGAAGCCAAAGGAGAAATACAAAAGTGGAATTAGAAAACCAAAAACGAGAAAGAGGATTAGAAGGAAAAAAGAGGAGAGTGAGATTATTATCCAATCTAGAAAAATGTACTCTCTTTAGGTTTTAGGGTCCACATTTGTTTACCTTTTGGGAAGAGAACAGTTCCATCATTTTCTTTGGATTGCCGCCTACTATACTCTGTTTCTTCCGACTTTTTTAGAACCTGCTTGCCTTCTTGGACGCTTGCCAACACCTAAAGCCGTAGGAAATAGTTTTATTTTATTATATATATATAATTTGTTTGCAGCTTTAGTGATCCTTTGTTTACAGTTTTAGAGCAGGAGGGTTGCCTCTGTTGTACTCAAAACTGTTTTCTAAAATCTGAAAAATCTTCCAAGGTACTTTAAGTTTGTTAAATAACGCTTTCTGTTTTTTTATATATACTTATTAGGTTATCATTTCTTCATCAAAGAAATTTTGGGGAGTTTATCATTTCATCATTTCTTTAGATGGGTTCTCAAAGAGAGTTTAAATTGGGTAGTTACGGTTCCCTTTCATGGCTACAATATCATTTTCACACAGTATTTTGATTTAAACTTCATAAACAATTCATTGTTTTAAAAGAGTAATGAAGAATAAGATTTATCATCTCTCGCTTGGCAACTTGATTCCATGACTTCATATTTTAAAATCACGTTGGAGAGGAAATGAAAGGAAAGGTCGTAACGAGGCACTTTCACATGTGTTTGATCTAAATTCGTTGTGATTGGTAGAAGTTTGCAACTGAAAAGAGTTGATTGAAATAAGATTAGCTCAGGAGATAAAAAGATGAAGGTTCAAGAATCTTTCGTTTGGTATCAACGATCGTAAGGAGAATCAGATGCCTGAGATTCGATTCGAGCAATAGTGCATAACCAATTGGCATTAGAAAGGCATTAGTCCTACCAGCCAAGAAAAGGTCTTCTTTCTCACGCCGTTTGAAACGGTAAAGGCAAAAAAGTTTTATCGAAACGATAAGAAAAGAAGAGGGAAAAATAAGAGAAAAAGAGATGGTTGGGTCCAGTTAGACTATGAAATGGAAAAAGGGTTTGAGGAGGGAAAAACATATTTCCCTTTCACCGTTTTCAATTTCTGCACTTTCACCTCCCACACTTTGCTTTATTTTTTGTTTTCTCGTTTGCTTTTCTTCAAAAGGATCCACTCATTGTGGAATATCTATGTTATTCTGCCTTTCTATGCTTGCAGTGCTTTGTGCATGTTACTACTACCTTACACGCTTTTGAATTTGGGTCTCCACGTTACAATCCCATTCAATTCATCTTTTCTTTTGCTCATAAAAAGCATGAATTTGCAAATTCGCTATTCAAAATTTAGACTATTATTATTGTTGCATTTTTAATCCTTTATTAATAGTATTTGTTTTGCATTTAATTTAATCCCATTTAGGTTTTGAATCTTGAAGATTGGCATTACCCATGTTTTAAACTATGACCCCATTTCAAAGAAACTTTGATTAATGCTTAGCTCATTTTGTTTTAGAAAATTTCTTTTACTAAACAAATTCTCCTCCTTTGTGCTGGCAAAAAGAGGAAAAAAAATAAGCATAAGCAACAACTTTCTTTCTTCCCATTTACAAGTCTACTTTCTTAAAAGAAAAAACAAAGTACATTTTTTCAAATATAAATAGTAGTATTAGTAGATCTATGGAACTAATACTCTACCTTTCCCTTAAAAAATACAAATCAGTTGATAAATGCCTTTAAGAAGGTGCACAAAAAGTAAAGAGCAGAATCCATCTTAAACAAATCCAGGAAATACCCTGCCCTGCCCTACACCAAAAGGGCAACAAATCCAGCATTATGCTCGCTTATTGCCCTTAAACTCCATAATCAAGGTCACCAATGACCCCACAATCCCAAAAAGAAAAAAACTTTTATTATAAAAGAAATTTTTTTGTGGAAGAATCAATGTCCAGTCCACCCTTTAGCCCTTAGGCCTTATCTTCCCTTCTCCACCGGCCCACCCCCCACTGTTAAGCACAATGTAAAAACAAAAAGCAGCCTTCTGCAACAACAATTAATTAATTAATTAATTAATTAATTATTATTACTAATAATTAATTAGCCAACCAACAAATTAAAAGATTAATTTTAAAAATACAAAAATCCCCCTCCCCTTCCACTAAACTAAACTGTCATCAGTAAGTTTGAGAGACAGTGTGAAAAAGGCACCCATGAAAATAGAAAAACGAAAGACCCCACTGGACTCAGCTCAAAATGGGAACAGTCTTATAACCTTTTATTCGTTCTCTTTCATTTCTCGCACTTTCTCCTTCTAAAATTACTTCATCTACTTACCAAGCTCGGGCGCCACTACTGCAGTACGCGCCACCGCCTTCAACTTCCTTTCCTTTTCTTTTGAATTTTTTAGCAGAGTTTTTTGCTTTTTAAAAATGGGTTGTGCAGCGTCTAAACTAGACAATGAAGATACAGTAAGGCGGTGCAAAGAGAGGCGCCGCCTGATGAAGGAAGCCGTTCATGCTCGCCACCAATTAGCCGCGGCTCACGCCGACTACTGCCGCTCTCTCCGCATCACTGGCTCGGCTCTCTCCACCTTCGCAGCCGGTGAACCTCTTTCTGTCTCCGATGAAACCCCAGCTGTTCTTCTTCACACTGCCACCCCATCTCCGATACCAACCAAACCGATCCCTCCACGTGTCCCTCCATCTCCCTCCCCTTCTCTCCACCCTCCGCCTCCCCCTCCTTTCTCTCCTTCCGCTTCTCCCACAATCGCTAGCTCCAAACTGCCTCACATACTCTCCGCTTCGAGTATCTCATCTGTGGAATCCAATCGTCGTCGGCCACGTAAGTTAGCCCCGAAACTACCTCACATTTTGTCTGAATCCAGTCCCTCTTCTTCTCCCCAAAGCTCAAAATCGGGTTTTTCCAACAACTTTTTCCCAACGGCTTATCAAGCTAATTCCACTTACTCCAACACTCCTTCTCAAGCTTCTTCCGTTTGGAACTGGGAAAATTTTTACCCTCCCTCCCCACCCGATTCAGAATTCTTCGACCAAAAATCACAACAACGAAAGCAACAACTACCCCAACGACCCCATCATTTAGATTCTAACAACCCGGACGATACGGAGGATACCGAAACGGAAAGATCAGAGTACGATTTCTTCCGACCACAAAAGACGAATTACCGTTACAATATCAATTCCAATAATAATGCCAAGAGTAATTTCGATGAGGAAACCGAAAGAGAAGAAGTGCAATGCAGTGAATGGGGAGACCACGACCACGACCGTTACACTACGACGAGCTCCTCCGATGAAGAGGAGGAAGAGGATGACATGGCATCGAGATCCGAGATTGGGACCCGGTCCAATTTCGGGTCCTCAATGGGAGGACAGTCAGAGAAGTTGCATCATCTTCATAATCAGACTCCACCGCCGGTAAAGACGCAGCCACAGCAACAGATGTATGGTGGCGCCGCTACAGGGACAAAGATGGATAATAAGTCGGAGGACGCTGGATCATCAGCAGGTAGTTATAGGACCAATGCTATGTTGGATATGAAGATGGTGGTTAGGCATAGGGATTTGAAAGAGATCGTGGACGCGATCAAAGAGCATTTTGACAAAGCTGCCGCCGCCGGTGATCAGGTTTCCGAGATGCTCGAGATCGGTAGAGCTCAGCTCGATAAAAGTTTCAGGCAGTTGAAAAGTAATTTTCAAAATTTTAAAATTTAAGCTAAATTTAATTCTCACTAGTTTATTTCATTTCATTTAATCTTATTTAATTTACAAGTACTTTCCTTTTCTTATTATTTTTTTAAAAAATATGTTCTTTCCCCCAATTTGCAGAGACGGTGTATCATTCGAGTAGCATGTTGAGTAACTTAAGCTCGAGCTGGACTTCAAAGCCGCCGTTGGCGGTGAAATACCGGCTAGACGCGACGGCGCTTAATGAATCGGGTGGTTCAAAGAGTCTTTGCTCTACTTTGGATCGGCTCTTGGCTTGGGAGAAGAAGCTCTACGAGGAAGTCAAGGTAACTATTTTATTTTCTTTTTCTTTTTCTTTCTCTGTTTTTAAATTTGAAAAATTTATTTTCAATAGTTCGGTTTTTACTAATTTGGTATTGGGGACAAGGAGGTCAGAAAAATGACTAGGATATCCACAAATGTTGATGCCCGGTAGCGTAAGTCCACCGCAGTTTTTGACTGTTGGTTTTCTTTTCCCGTTTGGACGAAAACACCCCCTTTTAAACTGTTGGTGGGTCGAATCTTTTTGGGGTATTATTGTCATAACAGACACTTGTCGTGGTCCTAAATCCTGATCTTCCTTTTTAAATTCCGAAATAATCCCTTTTTTGGTTAATTATTATCAAGTGCTTTCGAGTATAATAATATTGCAATGACTAAAATACCCTCGACATTGCTGTTAGACAGTTAGGCCCCAACTGAATGCTTAATATTATTATTATCATAGCTGGACGCAATTTAGCTGCTTACTAGGCAACCCAACTAACATTTTCTTCTAGATTTCTACTTTGATTTGGTAAAAGTAGCGAGGATTTTCTTGTCTTGGAATGTTTTCTTTTGCATCAGTAAAGGAACTTTTGGTTCTTACCTTCTAATTACATAAATTAGTGCTGGTTGGTAGAGAATGAATGAAGCTGCTTTCTGTTAATTTGCCTATATTGCTTCATAAATAATTTAATCACCCGGATATGTATTACGGAGTTCTTTCCGTTTATCTTTTATTGAATGTTAAGTGTAAAAATTGGTAGGTTAAGGTAACACAGTATGCAGTAATAAAAGTTTTGTTTTTGACGCGATTGGTGTTATCTTATCAAAACTTTTGTAAGTTTCTTGAATTGGTTGGACATCAAGGTTCTGGTGTCATATTATGTATTGTCTGGATAAGAAAAAGAACATGTGGTGCAAAGATAATTCGGCAATTTCCTTGGTTGTTGGCTTCCTTCGAATTGAATTTTATGCCATTGCTGTGATTTATGTTGGAATTGGTTTCAGAGGAGTGCTAATTTTAAGCAATAAATTTTAAATATTTCAGGCTAGAGAAGGAGTAAAGATTGAACATGAGAAGAAGTTGTCAGCATTGCAAAGTCAAGAATACAAGGGGGAGGATGAAACCAAGATTGACAAGACCAAGGCATCAATAACCAGACTTCAGTCTCTAATTATTGTCACATCTCAGGCTGTCTCTACTACCTCTACCGCCATCATTGGTCTTAGAGACAGCGATCTTGTTCCTCAGCTTGTTGAAATTTGTCATGGGTAAGTATCTTCTTCTCTTTTTGTCTCGTTTGTCTTGAGATGGATCATACATTTTTTTGAAAATGTTTCTGATGCAACCATATGCATTTTCTTCCAACCCTTCTTCTCTCTTAAACAAAATCCATTATTTCAACTTGTTTCCTGCTTATAGATTAATTTTCGGGTGAAAACCTATTGAAATAACTGTCCCCCATTTTTGATTATTGGTCTTTAGTATTTCTTTCTTATGAGAACTTGTCTGTGGATGGCTTAGATTCTTATGTAGGGAAGTACTTGACTTTATTTTATCTCATGTGAAACATTATAGTGCACATGTTCCTGGGTAGGTGAACCATTATGACTCATTGCTGTGCTATGCTACTTGATCATCCCCTCTTTTGTCACATGTGCCTTGTAGTCCTGGCCATTTTTAATTTTCATATTGTAGAATCAGATAGTGGCCCCAGTATTTCTTGCTAGTGTTGCTTTGATCTATAAACTTTTTATTGGCCAGAGACAGGTGAGGGGTGGGGAGTTAGGTGCACTGGAGTTAAGTATAATATGACCCACCATAATCTTTTTTGACAAGTTGTTGACGATGGTAAACTGGTCAAAACCCCTTATTCTCAGTTGTGCTTGTTATTTTTATTATCATCATTGTCATTTAACAGCATGATTGGGATTTGGGAATGAGTAATAGAAAAATGACTGTTTAACCACTTTTTTTTTTTTGGCTGAAACTATGTTTAACCAGTTGAAAACTTGATTACTTTGCTTTTGTTTAACCATTCCTCAGAATGAGTTTGCAGGTGTTATGGTGTTCACTTTGTTGTTAGATATAGCATACTAGTCTTAGCTAATAAGTGGTTTTTTATTGTAAAGTTAAACTGTCAAACAGATTATATAATAGTTCATATACGGGCTTCTGGAGCACTCTATATATGGGGGTTAAGAAGAAAAGTTGACAGTGCCTTGCATGAGAGATGAAGTATAGAGTAATAGTTTGCTTAATGGTTATCCTTAGATTAGATGAAAACCCCATTCTGAATTACTTTATTTCTTTTTTGGTGGCTGAGATTTCCATTGAATTTTACCAGTAACTTGGTGTTACTTTATTGAAATTGAGCATAATAGGACAAAATGGAATGCAAAAGCATTTGAAGTTGAACAGTATTTTGACATATTAGATGTATTTGAATGCAGTTTTAGGTACATGTGGGCGTCAATGCATCAATACCATGAAGTTCAGAACAATATTGTGCAGCAAGTCCGTGGCCTTATAAACAGATCCGGGAAAGGTGATTCAACTTCTGAATTGCATAGGCAGGCAACACGCGATCTTGAGTCAGCTGTCTCTGCATGGCACTCTAATTTCTGCCGTTTAATTAAATTTCAAAGGGATTTTATCCGCTCCCTCCATGGCTGGTTCAAGCTCACCCTCCTTCCTGTCAGCAATGACGATGTAGATGCCAACAGAGAGCCTTCCGAGGCATATGCTTTCTGTGATGAATGGAAGCTTGCCCTTGACCGTGTCCCTGATACAGTAGCTTCTGAAGCTATTAAAAGTTTCATCAATGTTGTCCATGTGATATCTGTTAAACAAGCTGAAGAGCTTAAGATTAAAAAGAGAACTGAAGGTGCATCAAAGGAGCTTGAGAAAAAGGCATCATCTCTCCGGACTATAGAGAGGAAGTTCTATCACTCATACTCCATGGTTGGTATCGGGGTTCCTGATTCTGGGCCCGACCATGGGCAGGGTCTGGATGCTCGGGACCCTCTTGCGGAGAAAAAATCTGAGCTCGCAGCCTGCCAAAGGCGGGTGGAAGATGAAATGCTGAAGCATGCAAAAGCAGTGGAGGTAACAAGAGCAATGACTCTGAATAATCTTCAAACAGGCTTGCCAGGGGTATTTCAAGCATTAACAAGCTTTTCTGCCTTATTCACTGAGGCACTCGAAACAGTATGCGCCCGCTCCTATCATATAAAATAGGTGAACACATTACATAGTTTCCCACTTGAAATTTTGAGGTAAGGTGACATATTAGCAAGAGCTGGGATTTTTTTGGCGGTTGGCTCTTATATTTAATTGGTTCTATTTTGGGTCTTCTTTTTTGGGGAATGTGTAAATACATGGGATGTCTTTTTGTGGTATTTGTCATCATCCATTGACATTGTCAAGCTAAGGGAGGGTGTCTCTGTACAGGAAATTGCTCAGATTCTTGTTCTTGTATCAAAAAAAAAAGAAAAAGGTTGCAATTTCAGCAGATGAATAAATACAACATATTTTGCCCTTCGTTTTTTTTTTTTTTTTTTCCTATCATCCAAGTTTGTAATCTTCTGTTCTATAGTTTACTTTTGTTTACCGATTTATGTCAAAGAACAAGAATTTTTTTCCCCCTTGGGGAGATTTGGGTTTGCTGTCTCTTCCCTTATTTAAAAGATGGTGGGGATTGTAGGGACCAGGCAAATTCATTATTGATTCGATGGCTAGGCTGGCCATGTTTAAACTTTAAAAGCTTTCGAGATCCTCTTTGCCAAGCAGATGAATCTTCACTTCCATTTTTCTCATTTCCTTTTACCCCACTTTACTACCCATTATTTCTTTCTTCTCATTGAAAATGAAAGTTGAGATACCGAATGAGACAAACAGTTAATAATAGTATGGTAAACAAAAACAAAATTAGATTGAACATATTTCTCCCATGTGCAAGATGGGAAAGGGGAAAAACAGTAAAAAATTATATCATTCGGACTTCAATTGAATCAATGCTTCCAAGTTTCATAAAGTTTGGACCATTGCCCTTTTCATGTTGTTTTGAGTTTCACCGTTTGATTTTTTTTTTTTTTTTAATCTCTTTCTCACAATTTAATACTACTTCTGCTGAAAACTGCAAACAGAAAATTCATTTAATCGGTCCCTCCAGATATCATTTCTGCATTCAAAATCCTGACAGCTTCTGTTTTGTTCCTATCCTTATAATTAGCCGGTACATTTCCTAACTTTCCCCCCCAAAGAGCCAAGAGAAGCCAACTTCTATTTTGTTGGTTTTCGACCAAAATATTATGCGAAGTGAAGTCAGTCCAGACAAAGATTTTGTTGTTATTTGACAATCTCACATGCTCTTTACTCTTGCTTACAACTTCAATCTGCTTCCAACTGACTTGTGTTTTTATTTTGACAGTAAAATGTTGAGTTTCCCATTTCCCAAGGCCACCCCAAGCATCACGGCGAAGTTGTTGAATCAATGGTTTTGTTTTCTTTTTCTTTTTCTGGGTTAACCAAAACTCAAATGCTAACTCTGAATCTGATGATTATATAATCCAAATGATTCGGCAATCAGGAAAGGATTTCAGTATTTCAGGCCGTTGCCCATACCGGCTGCAAGATAGGATCTTCACTGACATTAATTAAATTTATTTTAAAAAGCTGCAATTTGTTGATTGTTTTCTGTTAATCTTGGATCTGAAGCCTCTCATCGTTTCACCAATTGCCTAGTTAAAATGAATCTTTCTAACTACGAGTTCATAAAACTCCACTCACCCCAATTTTTTTTTTTTTAAGAGAAATAGTAAACAAGTTTCAACTGAAAAGCAAAAGGCTTCCAAGTTAGAATTGTCAAAACAAAACAATTGGATTCTTTTTAATTTATGTGATTTTGGCCCAACAGACCACTCCACTAAAATTCCTCATCATCATTGTTTGCTTTCAAAGACCCAATTATTTGTTCCATATATATAAAAAGAACAAAAAGTTTATGTGATGGACAAGTCGTAGAGTAATGATGATAAGGTAAGGTAAAGGGCTTGAACCAAAAAAAAAAAAAAGATAAGGTAAGGTCAGGTAAGGTAAAGGGCAAAAAGATGAAAAAATGCACATGCAAATGCAAATGCAAAAATAGGGTCTAATTGTAATCGAATCGCTGTAGAGTTGGAGAAGACGCCAGAAATCGGCCTAAGGGGACCAACATTTTTGCTTTTTTTTTTTGTTCAAAACATTTTTGCTTTCAATTGGGCAAAAAAAAAGTTGAATATTTGTGGTTTTGTGGCCCTCAAAAATTAGAAAAATTGCCCCAACAAGCAAGAAGAACCCTTTTATATTAGGCTATAGGTTTTTGACAATATCGACCATGTCAATTTGGAAAAGTAAGCCAGAAGAGAAAAAAGAAATAATCTATTGTCAAATTGGAAAAACCAATTATGGGCAGCCTAACATAGAATTAGAAGTCATTTTCGAAAATCTAATAATTGAATTATCAAGTAGGGATTAATTTATGTAGCGTGATAAGATTGCTGCATTACGATATGGGCCCCCTATTCTTTTGCGGACCTACATATATATGGGCCGCCAATGTAGGCCCAATAACCAGCCTGGAAAATGTTGTCTTTTTGACTGCGAGATACTATCAAGGCTTGGAAAGATACTCAAGTCTCCGTACTTACACCTATATTAAGGCAAAGGGTTAAAATGAAGCCATTGATTCTTTTTTGTTCAATTAACATGAATTTTCCTTTTGATGAGGTACTGAGCTGAAGACGTATATCATCAGAACAAAGTACTGTCAGCAAACTCATGGAGAGATTGACTAATGAATACTAATACAACACGGCATCATCATTCTCTAATTTCCCATATTTCAAAACTAAAAGAACTCAAAATCCAAATATTTACCCCCAGATTTCATGTCTGTTCCTGTTCCCCCTACCATCCTCTTACTGCTGCTACCGACCCCAACCGGCTCCACTGGCCCTGGCCCGAATTTCCCGGGCATCCCAGGCAGCTCGGTTTCCATTGGTCTTGGCACCTCCGGTGGGGTGCTGCATCTTATTAGAGCCCAATTCACACCTTCAAAGAAAGGGTGTTGCTTGATCTCGGTTGCACCCCTTTTCACCCCTAGCCGGTGTTGTGGCTCCTTCACCAGTAAGCCTCGAATTAAATCACGGCTAGCATAACTAGTTGCTGGGGAATCTGGGAATCTTAGTTGTTGCCCCACAACATTGAACAGAGTAGCACGGTTTCCTGAACCTTTAAAGGGGGTTTTACCATATAACAGTTCATGCAGGAAAATTCCAAATGTCCACCAATCAACAGCACTTCCATGGCCTTCTCCTTTGATTATTTCAGGGGCCAGGTATTCATGTGTTCCGACAAAGGACATGGAGCGGGCTGCAGTAGGTTCCGCCACAAGCTCTGGGAGGGTACTAGAAGGCAATCCACACTCAACTCGAGGTTTTCTGGTTTTCTTCTTGTTCTTTTGAGGGAAGATCCGTGGGATAAAGCAGGCAGGTTGGATGCAAACTGATGTAGGCTCGATACAGGCAGGTTGAACACAGAATGCACCACCAGCCCCACGTTTTGAAGGATCAGAATCCAATGCTGACGATTTTATCAGTGTGGGAGAAACTGCACATCTTAAGGAAAGATCAAAGTCTGAAAGCATAATGTGGCCATCATCACGGACTAGAACATTTTCTGGTTTCAAGTCTCTATAGACAACACCAAGCATGTGGAGATACTCGAGCGCTAATAAAACCTCTGCTGCGTAAAATCTGCATTGAAAAGATAAGGGATTATAAGTGTCATCCAGATCTCTGTGAAATAAAAATAAACTTGCTTATGACACTGACAAGATTGACCGAAAAGCCTTTAGCAAACATAATCCACTCCCCAAACTTGATGAGCATGAGACATCTTGGAAATCATGATATGCTGGTAATAATTTAGATATATGGCTTATACTCATAGTTGACAGAGTCAGGTGATGGGGACCAAGACAGGAAGGAAAAATTATACATTTCCATTCCCGACACATGCAGCATTACTCAGCCTCCTATTATAGATAGTTCCACAGATTCCCGTTCATTCTAAATCGATGAAGACTTATAGAGGGACATAGGAGCTTCAGTAAGTTGCATTTGCTATTATCTTTCATCTTCACATCCACAAGGATTCCAAGCATCTCCCTGTCTAGAGTTGACCAGCGTGACTGCATGAAGGTGCAAATAACCTAAAAACTACACATATGGCCCAAAGTTCTGAAAAGAACTACTATGTTATGACTCTGTTGACATGAAATTTATAGAACTGATCAAGGAAAAAGGTCTGTCATTAGGCTTTTACATGACACCATAATGAAAAAGCCAACAGTTGAAATCGTAGATATGCACAAGGTCCCCCAATGTTGTAGATATGCCGAAGGTTCGAACATTAGGAAAATGAAAGAGATGACAAATACATTTTAAATATATATGCCCCACAATTAGGCAAAATCAAACATAAAATACTGGGAACTGCAAGTTTGTGGCTGCATACGATAACATGATAAGGAAACAAGAGCAAGTGCATGCCCTATTCAAGAGGATAAAAACAGATCAACAAGCTAATCCTCATTAAATTCAAACTTTTGAGAAACAATATGAAATGTTATGAACTGCAATGTGAGATAGACATAATGAAGGAAGGGAAGCTAAGTGAGAATAATGCACAAAAGAACCCTTTATGAAGAAAGTTTCTTCTTTTTTTCCCTTTAAGAATGCTAAATGTTTTGCAGAACCAGGAAAATACTTGTATAAACCATACCTTGCAGCATACTCGGAGAAATGTTTTCCTCGTTGCCGCTGCCTCAAAGTGTGAAGATCACCACCAGGACAATATTCCATGACTAGACATGAGAATCTGTCGGTTTCAAAATGTGTATACAGAGTGGGCAGAAATGGGTGATCCAGCAGCTGCAAAATCTCCCTTTCTGTCTGAGCCCTAGTCAACTTCTTACGGCTTGCAAGGGATGCCTTGTCCATTACTTTCATTGCAAAAAAACGACGAGTTCCACTAAGCTCTGAAAGATACACACTCCCAATGTCCCCACAGCCAAGCCGTTTAAGCAATCTAAAATGACTCATGCCCAAAATTCCATCTCGAGCTCGGATAGCAAGAATGGCCTTCCACCTAGGATCATTACCTTTGTGAGGTTTATTAGCACTCCCAGTAATGTTGCTCCAGTTACTGTCATCACTAAGGCCACTGCTATCACTTGCTCTGCTAACGCTAGTCTTTGCACTCTCAAGTGAATCTGCTCTGATACTTCCCTTAGTACTCTCACAGTTCCTGTCTATGCTAAGCATGCCATCACTTGTAACTGCATCACTCCTATACGTACTGGCACAGCTATTGACAATGCTCATAGCAGTGACAACACCTGTACTATCAATGCTGCTATGTGGACTAACATTACCACTTGGAGGCAATGAAGCATCCCAAACGCATTCTTTTTCATCTGAATCTGGAGGAAGGATAGAGTTATCTGTATTCTGTGATGCACGTGGAACTAAGAATGGAGAAGCTAACACACATAAATCATTGGGTTCTTCAACCAAGCTTTCTGCTGGTGAAAGAACAGCAGGACTTGGCTTCTTAGGAGGAACCCTAAGAGAAAGATCTTCTAGATAAGGACCCTTAACTGACATACTCTTCATCAAACAACCAGGATCAGACTTCTTCTGACCAATGGGCACATACACAGTATCCGTGTCTTCAGGTTCTGGAGGGTGACTAACTCCAGAAAAAGAACTAGGTCCACCTTCCTCCAATGAATCACTGCTGCCCTTGAACGCAATAACATCAGGCATGACTTCTTCCTGTTCAAGGAAAGAGTCTTTCCCTTTCCATGTCCTTACAGGTGCAGCCAACTCTGAACATTGGGAGTTCCCCCCATTAGATCGACCCACGTCTTCTCTAACCAATACAGCTTGTAAATTAGGCACAAGGCCTTCTCTCGCAAAGACGCTACGCGTATTGGACACTGAACTTAAAGCAGGTAATTTCCTAGGAAGCAACTTAGATTCTGGAACCCTTTCCATTCCGGGCAATCTTGAATCTTTACATGGAATAATCTTTCAGCCAAGCAACCTGCAAAATGGGGAGATCAAATTCACTTCAGTCATTCTTCTAATTTCCTGGTTGGACTTTAAAAAGAAACCTACTACATCATTTCTATTCCAATACTCTCTTAACCATATGAATCAAAATCTGCTTTTCTTCTTATTGCTTAAATGGGTATATAAATTAACAATCACTACAATTATTATCTTAGCCTAATTTACCAGCAGTCGGCATACATAATCAATCCAATACAAAAAAACAAACTCAGAGGCTGCTGAATCATCTTATCTAGAATTAGTTCCCTAAGTTTTTTTCTGATGTATATTTCTCATCCTATCTTTTCTGTCCAAAATAGGGAAGAAGTCAAACAAATTTTAACAGTAAAATAATATGCCAGGAAACCTGATGAAGCTCTCTCACGAAACGCCAAAATGGTTTACTAAATAAAAATTATAAACCCTAGTTAATCTTATTATTATAAAATAAAAAGAAAAGGGAAAAACACAAATTCAAAAAACAAAGAAATTGGGGATTCCCCCACATTTCCTCTATTCCCTTATCAGCGCATTCCCAACGTAAACCTTTCGATTCCACTCAAAACCATTCAATCTTCCTCAGTCTACCTCAAAAAAAGTTAAAAAAACAAAATACTAAGAATGTTCTCTAATTCACAGTCAGCAAATAAGCAAAATAGGGAAAGAGATCTCGAAAAAGAGGGAAGGAAAAAAAAAAAGTAAAACGGAATCAAGATACAGAACATTCAAGCCAAAATGAAGAACCCAATAATAACAAAAGAAAATTCGCCTAAGAAGAATAGAAACCTGTACGAACTTTCAAATAAACGAAAAATCAAACAGAGCAGCTTGAACTTGCAATTTCTCCGACACCCTTTGAATAATTCCTCTTTCTACAGCATTTGCTGCAAAACCAAATGCTAAAATGAACAGAGCCCGAGCGATCCAAGCCCGAGCTCTTTTCTTTTTCTCTGCAATTTCTCTCTCTAGACTGTATTTCCCTTTTTTTTTTTTGGTTATTTTAAGCTATGCTGCTGCTAAAGAAAGCTTTTGTTCTTGGTGATGGTTTAGAATTGGCAGACTAGCTTTTGCTTTTTGATTTGTTTTTTCTTTTTCTTTTAAAATATAATTTTGGTTTTGCTTTTGTACTTTGTAAGAGTGAATGTTCACTTTAGGATTAGTGAGTGTTGAGACTTGAGAGAGGAGAGTGGGAAGGATGAAGGCGAGGCCTCAGGGAGTGGGGCCCCGCCTGGGGCTCCAAATAAAGCGGGTCCCATAGCTGTTCCTTCTTTAAGCTACACTGCTTTTCAAATGTGGGGACGCTCCTTCCTCTGTCTACTTCCCCTCCCCTCACCAAATTCGAACCAGAACCATTTTTCCATTATCGGGTTCGGATTCATTTTCATCGCCATATTGCATTCATCAACCGCATCTATCAGCGCGTGCCCTCAGTTCCTATGAACTCCATTTTTTTTTCTTGTTGTGGTATTATTAGTAAATTCAATTAATAATGGTATAGTAAAAAGTCAATTATATCTAGATTTATATTTTCTCTCAACCAAATAATGATGCTGTTTAAATCATTTGGTAGAAAATATTGTTCAATCGTGGGAAATTAAAGTTGCATACCCTTCTCTAATGTCTTCAAAATAAAATGTGCAAAGTTAAGAGTATGAAATGAAATGCAAAATAAATTCAATAAATTTGGTTGTTTATTGCGCCCAAAAAGAAAAACTATATAGTGTATTAAGTTTTGTGTGAAGTTCGTCTTCTTCTATGTATAGGTGTCAAAAGTTTAGGAGTATATGAAAAAATGGAGCTATTTGCTATTAAAAATTAATTTTCAATTCCAAGTGGTGGTGTAACTGATGTTTCTTGTAAAATGAATCATATATGGATATTTTACACATAATTAGAAGTATTATGATAAAATGTAATTTGTTCAAAAATGACAAGTAAACTAGAGATATAGCTGGAATGTAAAGAAATTGTTTGAGTGGAAATAGATTGGATAGTTGGAATGTTTAAGCTGATTATGTGTGTTTTATGTGGTTAACATCTTTAATGCAAAGATAATATTCTCTTTACTTGTGTTTGTGAGTATTCCAATAAGTCCCAGAAGAGAAAGAGTTTGTATAAGAATTGGCAATGTGAATTTTTATGAGCGCTACAAAAATTGAAAGAAGTCTGTAATCTCTTTAGTATTGATATTAATTTGAAATGTGACCAAAAAAAAGCCTTGAAATGTCTATTGTTATGTCTTTTAGAGGGAGCGAAATGTTAGGATTTTCCAGAAAATAAGCAAACTGTGGAGCAATTATTTCAAACTATTGTAGAATCTATTGGATTTAAATTGATTGGATTTAGAAATGTAGCAAAGGATCTTGGTAATGTTTCTCCTTGTAATAGTTGGGACTTTTTAAAGTTAGATTTTTTAGTTGTCCCTTACAAGCAGTTTTTTTTACTCGGATAAATGAATACATATTTATAAAGAAAACAGATGAAAATTAGTAGGAAAAAAACTAGGGATAAAAACCTCTCTTCAATGGAACAAATAAAAGGCACAATTAAAAAATGTAAAGCGTATATTTATCCCTAAAAACACAATAAAAGTGTAAGCCACGCTCCATAAAAAGAGCGTTTGGAGTAAGGGCGAAAATATGGTTCCTAATTACTGATTAGGGGGGAGTAGGAGAATTAATTAAGAGAAAGGGAAGGCTTAAAAAGATTGGTTAAATACTTAAATTTGTTGGATGGACAAATGATAGCGTGATGCAGCATGATGTTAACACTGATTTGGTAAAATGTAGGGCCTACCCCTAGGCCCAACCCAACCCATTTCTGTTTTATTATTGCTACTGCTAGTACTATTTTCTATAATCTTTTTTCTTTTCTTTTTTTTTTCACACAAAATCTTTTTTCTATTTTTTTATATCCCCAATTTCTACCGTAGGTCTTATGTAGTCCTACTGTTCTCAAAGACGTGTCCTACTCATATGAGTATATTTATATATTGAGGAATGATGACAAGGCTACCATCAAAATCAAAATTCTAAAGGAATAAAATAGTTGCCTTATTATAATTTATTTTAGTAAAATTAATAAAAATTCATTGAACAAAATGGTGTGTATGATTTTAATTTCTTTTTATCACACCTAATTGCACTTACGATTATATAATTTTTCACATAGAAAAAAGAAGGCTGCTTTCTTTCGCTTTTTTTTTTGGTTTAAATTTGTTTTATAATGTACATGACCTTTAGCCTGAATGATGAAAAGCTTAATGATGAAAGTTTTATGACTATAATTTCTAAGTGTATATATATATATATATAATTATATCTTATTTAATGATATATAATACTTTTTCAGATGGCCAACAATAATAAACACTTTCACTAAAAAATACTAATAATAATAAACACTCACCAAGCATTTTGTATCCGTCGTGCCAAACACTGCATTAATTTTTCAATAGGAAAATTTCATTTTCTTGTCAAGTCGAAATCCCGTGCCGAGTTGGAATTAAAATTAAAAATTAGAAAAAAAAAAGAAAGAAAAGAAATCCCTTTGCTTTTTGAAGGAAAAACATGAGACGAAATTCTTGACCAAGAAAAAACAGTCATTATAGGAAATTAACAGGTTGAAGTTGAAGAAGTAAAAAATAAGTTAATAATTTATCAATCAAATTAAATTACTAAAAAGATGCACGAAGTCACCAACCTTAACTAAAAGTCTTGTTATTTTAGTCAAAAAGAATGAGAATTTAGAATCCAAAAACCTGAAAATTTTTCCAATTTTGAGCTGCGAAGAAAAGAATAAAGGATTCTGTGACTGTGAGTGCCGCAACTCGCAAGGCGCAGCCCAATTATGAACAGTTGAGTTCATAGTTGAAAAATTGGAAGCCAGGTGAGGCGCGTGATTAACAAGAGCGCGTTTGGGTTGGACTTTGGAGGTTTTAGAACAGTGAATTCTCCTTTTCTTCTGGGTGTCCGAAAATACCCCTGCAACTGTAAGCATTGTGAAGAAGAAAGTGGTCGGCTGGAAGAAGGGTGAATTTGGACATTTAGGAAAAGGACGCATGCGCGTGCATGGTCTATCAATGTCGAGTTTCTTGGCTCCTTGCGCGGCAGAGTCAGTCAATAATGGAACCCAAAAATACGTTTTAAGGACCATTTTTGGGGTCTTTAGGGATTATTAGGCCCCCCAAAAAAAAAACTAGAATAGAAGAAGGGGAGAGAGATGAAGCCACTGAGAGTGGTTTGAGTGGTCAGCCTCCCTCTGCCTCTGCCACCTTGTTGGCCCAAAATGTTGTTACTTAAAAGACAAAATGCTTACTGCCTCCCTCACCCAGCTTCTTCTTTCACCTCTCTATATTCATCAACATTATTGTTATGTTTTTTTAGGGTAAAACATCCAAAGATTCATTCATCTCGAAAGAAAATACTAAGACATCTGGTGTTATTTGTACCTTTGGAATTTTTGTTACCTGAGCTACGAATTTTGTGGATTTTGCCAGATCATTCCGCTTCCATCACAGACTTCATGTGGGAAAGACGTAGAACAGATATAGGAGCCCCTTCGTTTAGGAACCAAGTACCCTATGTTTATATAAGGGTCTAAATATTGTATTTTCTCCATCTACCGTGAACGTAGATCAAATTGATCGAATCACATAAAATTTTCGTGTTCTTGCTTATTATTTTAGATTTGTTTAATCGCAATATTCGGATTACAAACCTCAACAACAAAAGAAACAGAATGCATCTATGTTTGATAAGCAGGAGAGAAATACAAAAAAATAAAAAGGTAAAGAAAGGAAATGAAATAAAAGAAAATTACTTTTCTTACATTGTAATTGTACATGGTAGTAATTGTAAAGTTTTCCGTTGGAACATAGTAAAAAACTTCACCTACTTGTTTCAATCGTGGGCAGGGGCTAGCAATATTAATATGGCTATGGGGTGCGACAAATTGAAGCTTAATGACAAGAGTGAATGTCCAAAATTAATCCATCAGCATCGAGTGGAGTGAAATGAAATCTGTATAACAAAGAATCGTTGTTCGAATTTCGACCGACCACAGTCAATTATTCGACCTAATTTCCTCTGCTCCCTGTTAACTACAGTAGCCGTTAGCCACTTCCTACCCAAAAAAAAAAAACCCAAACCCAAAATAAATAAATACAAATAGTATAAAAAATTACTACTATAGTAGTATTATACCGTACATGAAGTCGTTTTCTACTGTTATTCATATCCGGAACATAATGGAGTCAAGTTTTAAGACACGTCAATGTCAGTTGTCATTCACCCAAAGAATTGGCAATGACAAAGACTGTTCACTCCATTAAGAAGCTTTCTTGATAAACAAAAAAATATCCCAAGCAAAAAAAATGGAAATTCTTTCAGCAACATTACTCCAATGGTAAACTATACAATACAGCTTTTAATAATAATTCAGAGCTTCAATTAATTGATTTCCCCACAAATTAAAGGCCCTTTGGTTGGTTTTGGTTTTGGCTTTGCTTATTAAAATGGACAAAAGACAAATTTTCGCTCAATAAATGAGAAAATGTCGACAATAATTTATCAATTTGTGAGGAAAAAGGAACTGTTGAGTCAAAATCACTGTGTTGATTTAGTAATTTGGTAATCTATATTCAAACTCGAACTATTTGGGGATGCACTCACCGAATTTGGGAAAAGGTGTTTATTTGATTGATTACTTAAAAAAAAAAAACTAGACTATATAACAAAAGTAGTACCAAAATTGAGATGCGAATCCTATAATAGACGACAAATATTTGGTCAAAATATATAAATTTGAAGCAAAAAAAATTAAAAGGGGTAAGTAATTGATGTGGCAAAGATAATGGAGGGATGATGTGGATCATGATTGGGGAAACTTTATTTGTTTTTAATTTTTGTGGGTTAGAGTTGATGGTCACGATCAATTAGACAAGTTGTCATGTGAGTCTCCAATCCCATGAAAGTTAAAAACTTATAGTGATTAAAATGATTAGCACAAATATTTTACTACTACTTACTACTAAAAAGGCTTAAAATTCATGCCCACATAACATTTTTCCAGAAAAGAAAGTAAATTTTGTAATCTGGGTGGTGTGGGCCTTTGGCAATTGTTTTGGACTTTGCTTTTTGAAAAGAGCAAAATGGGAGGTTTGAAAGTGTGGGATTTGTGAATTTATGTATTGGAATTAGGAAAAGGGAAGAAGGGGAGGCATTTTAAAGTTGGGTTCTTTCATGATTCTTTTCTTACTTCCAAGTTTGGTCCACACCCAATTTGCTTTTTCAGTGCCTATTCGTATTCTTGTATCTCACCACCAAGCTAGTTTTACCTGTAATTCCTGCACTAAATCAGGAGCATATGCATCTATGGCTTGCCTTTTTTCGTTGTTGTTCTTGTTCTTTATGAGCTTCAATACATATTCCATTCCAAACAGGCAAAATCTCTCGAAGTTTCTAAGCTTTTAATCAATGAAACCAGGTAAATGAAGTCACTTAAATCCACAAGAACTTGGCTTTGTTATCTTAACTAAAAGAACTACCAAAAGGGGAAAAAAAAGAGAGAAAGCAATCATAAATAGTTAGATTCACCTATCAAATAGTTTGATTTGAAGTTTTGAACTACCAACCTAAATAAATATGCCTCAAAAGTTGAAACCAAGAAGAAAAAATGATCAATGTATATAGTAATTATAATTATGGCTATAATGAAAATTTATTAGATAAAACCGTCATATCATGTCACCTATGTTACCAATCATTAAAATTGTGTCACGTTAATTCAATTACTAAAATTTGAGCACATTTTTAACCCAATGTTTAATTCATTTTAAATAAAACATGTGTAAAAGGTAAGTTCTCAAATCTAAGATATCATTGGAATATATTTTTAAAAAATTATTGAATTGCCATATAAGTAGTTGGTCTCATTACTGACATGATAAATCGGTCCCACTCAATATTTTCCCATGGCCTTGAGCATGAGCTGAAAACAAAAGGCCTTTAAGCCTTGAGTGTGTTTTTTTTTTTTTTTTTGCCAAATAAGCCTTAAGCATTGAGTGATTGAGAATTGAGAATCTACCTTAAAAGTACGTTTAGTAGGTAGGAAGGAAAAGGGTGAGAAAGGAAAATTGCTCAATTCAATGGTTGTGATGCACAATCATACATGCTACTTTGTAGCTCAACCATTGGATTGATGAAATTTTCTGTCTTACCCTTTTCCTTCCTCCCTACCAAACAGACCCTAAATGTCGGGTGTCAGGACTCGAGACCTGATGGCCCATTTGAAGTGTGAATAATAATAGATTTCGGTCCACGAAAGACTAGTTAAAACTGGATTATGGCCCATCGTTTAGTAAATGGAGTCAAGTCAGCTACGCTACGTATGACCCATACATCCAGCCAATCACGTGATCTCGTCTCCAATAAAACTTTGATTGTGTGGTCTCCTCTGGACCCAATAAGAACAATGCTCTTTGGATCACCAAAACGGGCACCAAGCCCACCCAAAATCCTTTACAGAAAGAGAGGGATCCAAATCCCGTCCTACTCCCAAACCCAAATGGATCCAAATTATCAAGCATTTGATAAATAAAGATTAGGTAGAATTGGATAAAAGTTGCTCTTGAGAATCTTCATTTGAGTATTCTTTTGTGGTTAGTTAGATACTTAGATGCTCAAATTATCTAAAAAAGACTTCAAATTTTTTCGGGTTCGTTCATTCATTTTTATCGCCATATATATAATTGCATTCATCAACCACATCTATCAGCGCGTGCCCTCAGTTCCTATGTACTCCCTTTTTTTTCCTCTTTGTAGTATTATTAGTAAATTTAAATCAAATAATGGTACAGTAAAATGTCAATTATATCTACATCTATATTTTCTCTGAACAAAAAAAAATGATTTATATGAATAGATTGTTTGATGCTGTTTAAACTTTTGGTAGAAAATATAGTTCAATCGTGGGAAATTAAAGTTGCATGCCCTCAAGGATGAAGCTAGGGGGCGGGGGTGGCGATCGGCTCCCAAAATTTTTGAGTTTTTCTTATATTGATAGTTACATTAAATCTCAATTATTTTGGAGTTAAGTCGCATCAGACTATAAATGAAGGCAATTTTTTCGAATATTTATTTTCTTTTGAGTTATAATGATATCATGACATAAAATAGCAAACCGATATGGTTTTTTCAATTTTAATTTCTATCTAAAATTAATCTAATCTCATATCCAATGTTTTGGTTAAAAGCATTAAGCACCTTCACTCGACAAAACGAAAATTTACATACACTTTCCTCTTG
>AWWV01011988.1:0-60315 GCA_001974805.1 Corchorus capsularis | reverse complement strand
TCTGAATTTTGCCATAAATCTCAAATAAGAGCACGAACTTAAAATAATGCCAAATGAAGATCCCAACTTTTCGGGAAGGCTTAAATAGGTTCATTATTTATTTTAATACAAACGGAGTGTGAGTTACATCACAGAAAAAAGTGCGTAAGCAAATAAGAAATTGACACGCGGTTTTTATTTTCAAAGAAAACAATATATACATTAATTCAAATGCAATATCTGAGTTGACACTTTGATGATTTTTTTCCTTTGCTTGATATTTTGCTTGGTTTATTGCTTGACATGTGGGGTGACTAACTTTTAGTTGGTTATAAAAGCTATGCAAAACTCTCTCAATCTTCATCATACTAAAAAACTGGCTTCGTCTCTTTTACTATCATCCATTACAACTACTTCTAACACTGCCATTGCCACTTCCTTTGCCTCTTCAATCATTCCAAGAATATCCCAACTCCCCATAGCTAGAAAGCAAAAGTCAAATTCATCCCAAGAGTAGTATCATGCAAATCCACTGATGGTGGTGACGAAAATCCTACTCCCAAAAACACCGAAAAAACTTTTCTCAAACGGATTTGATTAAATAGATTTCCTTCTTTGCCTTAGAGGTCTTTATGGCCTTAGCCAGGCACAAGTCTTTATGGCCCCCCAATATCGAAATCCTGGCTCCGCCACTGATTTACGGTTGTAAGGGGCAACAATGGATTTGTAGTTGGTAGTAGACAATCAGGTAAACAAGCCCGAATCCATTATGAGAGAATATTCCACCTCTTAGTAATAAATGGGATGGGGAGAAGAAGTTGGACAAAAGTTATAAGCCAGATAACGAAGCCGACGGTAAAGATATAAAACTTTTCTGAAATAACGAATTCAATGTGTAAAGCAACCCGGGAAACTGCTAGTAATAAACCAAGAGAAGATAAAAAGAAGCTGAGCACCGATACTGTGTCATGTTCGGGAGAAATAAGCTCAAAGAGATCAATCACAAAATTGCCTATGGCCATGTTACGATTTGCACCACTATCGGGTAACCGACACTTTCGGCCTTTTAACTGGCGGAGTGGCGGATCCAGCGACAGTAATGGATCCGGTGACAGTAGTGGATCCGGGCCGGCGATAGTAGTGGAAGAAAGGCTTGTTGAAGATCCGGCTACGAAAACGGAACGAGCCGATGAAAGTGTCGGTGTCCCGACAATGGTGGAGGTGGTGGATGATATGGCGGCAGTAGTGGACGACATGCCTGTGGAAAATGCGACAATGAAATGAGCCGACGAAAGTGTCGGTGCCCCGAAAGTGGTGGAAATGGTGGTGGATTCGATGACAGCGTCATAATAACAGCTGATGTTTTCGAGGTTTTTGAGGGATGTAGGGTTTCTCTAAAATTTTAGGTTCGAAATTTTGGAGGGAGTTAAGGTTTGTTTGTGGAGAATAGGATTATATAGGGAATGAAAAAAGTCCAACCCGATGAATTTTGTGGTTTTTCGCGAGAAAGTTTTTCTCCCCTTAGTACTTATTACTAGTACTTATCTTTCCTTCATTATTATTATTATTATTATTATTATTATTATTATATATATATATACTATATATTATTTTTGTCCCCTATGGAAATTACTAACAAACCCTTTCAACTTTTAACCTGGTGCCACCTTATCGCCCCATTTTGGTCTTTTCTCAAATGGCTAATTACTTTAATATCCTTCAAATTTTAACATTTTTTTTTTCTAAAAATACATTGTCTTTTTATTTAATTTTAGAATCTAACTTCAATTAATGGTGTTCCCACCAATTTAAATGCATGATTAATGGTGTTCTCACCTTTTTAAATCTCATATATGCTAATCTATTGACTATTGGGCTTTATGAGGGTTCTGTAATTTTATATGTTGCTCAAGCCTTTTTCATTCTTTAGTCCATTTTTCCAATCCATTTTTGTTGGGTCCGTTTACGGTTTGCACACAAATATTTATTTTACATTTAGTATGACCCCTATGATGTATTCTTTGATAATTGAGTGTGTTGGGTTATTAGAGTAAATTGTATTTTCTGAAATTATTAACATACTAAGTGCGTTTTTTATAGACCCTGTTAATTGTTTTTTGAAGACAGTACTTGCTGAAAACTCCTTTTAACTTTTCACCAGGGACAACTTTTTTGTCCCGTTTGATCTTTTCTCCATTTGCTAATTACTTAATAATCCTTATGTTCTATATGGTTTGTGTTGGATTGTGAAAGTAAATTTCAGTTGTGTTAACTATTTTTAAGATGATTAACTATGTTCACACACATTAGTGTATTTTAATGGACCATATTAAGTGTCAAGGACAAATGATCCTTTGCAAAAAACTCATTTTTATTCTATACTCATCTAATTCCAATAATAGTGTGAAAAATATCAACATGTATTGAACTGTTTAGAATGAATGCAAACACTTTTTCTTTTGGCACAAAAATGCAAGCACTTTTTAAAATATTTTATTTCACTTTAAAAAACAAGAAAATGACTGAATAGATTTTCAATGTGTCATATCTTACTTTTCTGTAATTATTTATAAAACAGATACATCAAATAAACAAAAAAATATCATATAAAAACATGCATGTAGCGCAAGCGCAAGCTATCCCTCTTGTTATTATTATATAATAGTGGTAGCATTTTTCCTTTTAACTAATTCCGAATCAATTATGTTAGAGCAAGGCCAACGTGTAACACCAATTTTTCAACCATTTTGGTGTTAAAAGAGAATCTTTTTAGAATATATTTACACCAAATATTTTTTCACTCCAATGTACATCACACCAAACCACCAAATATATTATTATATTATTAAATTTTAACAATAAAACACTACTTATATATATATATAATTTTTTTAAAAATATTTAAAAATATAGTCAATATGCATCTCATTTTGTAGATCTTGATGAGAGCTTTCTGATGATATATTTTTTATAATTTTAATCTAAATATTTATGTTTAAAAATGAAAAAATAACGTTAAAAAAATTTGGTGTTGAGCAACAGTGCCGCGCCAAATATGCCGCAGCACTATTGCTCCACCAATTTGAAGTGTATTGGGAAACAAAAAATGCCGGGTTCCTTAGACTGATTTTTTGAGAATTTTTGCAGCAAAATGGCGTTATACCGTATTCGTTGGCCTTGCTCTTAGATTGTCAATCGAGAGTTTATTTTCCTTATTTATTTATTTATTTATAATAATTTGGTCATTTCATACTTAATTTTTTTGTTATTTAAGATGGCAACCAAGGGCATTTTTGGAAGTTTGAAAAAATTACCCTTAGTGGGTCCCTTGCTCCACCAACAAAGATTTCTTTTGGGGATTATTTATCAAATGACCCATATACTTTTTCACTTTATGTTACTTAGTTCTTTACAAATCGATTTAACATTTTGGCTCTATTTTCAATTTTTTTTTCTATTTATCCGATTAAGCCGATTCAAGTGTCTATTAAAAGGTAATTTCATTGTATAAAAAAAAGGTAATTTCATGACCTACGACTTTCATGAAGGACTAGAAAACTAAATTTAATCTACGAGTTTCGTGAATGGTTCAAAAGGGAATTTTTATATTTCAAACCTTTTAACTAATTCCGAATCTAATTATGTTAGATTGTTAATCGAGAGTTTATTTTCCTTATTTATTTATAATAATACTTAGAGTTAACATAAAATTAATCATTCAACTGAATAACTGTTTCTTTGTTTTTGGCAAAAAAAAAGGGAAAAAAAACTCAATAAGTGTTGATAATTAACTTTTATATTGTTCTTCGACAAAGAATTATGCTATACTAAAAGGCAAATTATATAATACACCGGCGGTGGAGTTTAGAAAACTATACAAACGGGTTCTGAAGGGTGACATGTGTCCCTTAGGGATTAGATTGAAATATTTAAAACTTAATTAATTAAAAAAATAGATATGTGTCAACTCCACAAGTCGTTTGTGGAGTCTAAAATTTACACCGATGATGTATCATATAATCACCCATACTAAAAAGTTAAAAAAAAAAAGCCCAATTAATTAAAGAAGAGGATTGTTCACTACCGAAAGTGGGTTGGTTAAGTTACTCGGCCCTCAATATTAAAGGGAAAATATATGAAAGTGAGAAACTTGAACAACTTCGGGAAGGAAAAAAAAAAAAAAAATCAGAGAGAGAAACTTGAACGACTGTTTTGACTCCGGCACGTGGTACAGTCTACAGGAGAAGGGGAAACCGACCGTTGTCAGTCTATCCACTCACAAGTACGACACGTGTAAAAAAAGTCAACGTCTCTCCTTGAAGACTTGGCGTGGCGGTGAAATTGACGGCAAAACTCATTTGTTTGCTTCCGCTTTCAGTCCCGTTTTCGGTCTAACTCAAATGGGGATTAGTAATTACAATTAGTTTCCCTCAACTACCGCCTGTCTCTTTACGTTTTCAAAAGAAGAAGAATACACCCTAAACCCAGATCTCCGCCATCTCTTTTTGCCTCTTCCCACCCCTTCTGCTATGGCAGTGGCTTCTGCCGCCGCAGAGAGGATCGATCTGCCGAGGCCATCCATGGATCGTTCTCTTTCTAAATCAACTTCCGAAGTCGGTTCGGAATCTCCAACTCCAACTCCGCCTAGTGATTCGTCTCCCGCCGCCACGCCCGATCGCAACGATCCTTCCAATTCTTCTCCCAGCGTTAACTACAGAGATGCTGAAATTCAGGTTTACTTCTCTATCTCTCTCTAATTACTTACTAATTCGTTTCTCTACCTGGTTTACAAAAGTTAGGAGAGAAATTAGGATTTTGTTTTGCTAATTAGTGATTGTTATGCGTGAAATTTCAAAATAATAATAGGTACATTGTTTAGCCATGTTTATTCATTGAACTTTCTATTATTAGGAAGCCATTGAAGCTTTCTTTTTCTTCATGGTCAAATTTTAAATTAGTCAGTGAGAGTTTCGAATGTGTAGGCATTTTAAGTAGCTGAGGTCCTGAGGGCATCTTGATCATGATTATGCTTTTTAAGTAGTGCCAACTCTCTGGTAGAAGTGCAGTACTAGGAATTTATGGGTTTATCGTACAGTAACCCCTCATATATGCATGATTATATTCCCTCTCTACAATTACCAGCAAACCTAGTTATACCGCTAGACCACGTGGCTATTGGCTAAAGCCAGAAATGATTGGCTACTCAAATGAAGTGTATAGTTGCCAGTATTTTTGCAGGTTAAGTGCTATAAGGAGACCGATTAAGGAGTGAGCTAATGGTTAGTAATAAAATAGGTCATTAAGGTAGCTGGCAACAACCTGATTGAATGTAATTATGGAATAATGTTCATTGGTGATCCGCATAAAAGAAATATGATGTTAAATCTTTTAATCTAATAAGATACTTAAAGGAGGTTAGCCTTTTAATTTATGCATAAGGATAATTTACATAACTTTTGACTGATTACATTGAGGAGTTCTGGCCAGTTAGTATTTCGTTTTTGTTTGAAGAAATGAGTAACCAAATGCCATGAAAAAGAAAGGTTATTATCGAACAAAACCGGAATGTTTCAATCTCATGCGTCTTAATTTCAGTCTCAGGCAGCAATGAGGAGTGAAGAATACCGCCAACTGTTTAGGCTTCCATCTGAAGAGGTGAGTGTCTTTAGTAAGATCACAAGCGGTTAGCCATTTTTTATTTGTCTGCTTCTTGATTTCATCTGCCCTTTGCTGCAGGTCCTCGTTACTGATTTCAATTGTGCATTCCAAGAGAGTATCCTTCTTCAGGTAATCTACATCTTTACATAAATAATAGCTGTCTTAGAGTTTTTTGCTTTCATGTAGGTTTTGTTTACTTTTCTGCATTTAATAAGTTTGATCTATCTTTTCCTTGGGACATCATGTTACCTTCTTTTTTTCAATCTCTAGGGGGTGGGTAATGTTCTTTGAATATTTGTTGGCTTTAAGGTTTAATTATATTTCCCTTCTCTGACTTTATACTTTACATGTTTGATGCAGGGTCACATGTATCTCTTTGTTCATTATATTTGCTTTTATTCCAATATATTTGGATTTGAAACAAAGGTATTTTTTCAACATTTGTCATATTGTTCTTTTTTCCCTTAATTTCTTGGCAGCTTTTTAAAGTTTTATGCAATACTATATTTATGATCTTGGAATATCTTATGGGTTTGTTCTTCAGAAAATAATTCCCTTCAATGAAATTACAAGTGTTAAAAGAGCAAAGACTGCAGGAATCTTTCCTAACGCAATAGAAATTTTTGCGGGAGGAAAAAAGGTAGTAGTACCTGACTTGCATTATTTTGCCTTATTGTTTGTTCTATTGTTTCACTCTGTTAAGAGCATCCAAATTCAGTTTTGCCTGTAAGTGCCACTGGAAATATCTGACTCCACTTGTTCATTTGGCAGTTCTTCTTTGCTTCATTTCTATCTCGTGATGAAGCTTTCAAGATCATTAACGATGGATGGGTGCAGTATGGTAATGGAACCAAAGAAATTACAGAACAGGTATTGAAATATTGCACCTTATTTGTAGGCATTAAGAATGTAATTACAAGGTTTAAGAGTTATCTGTAATGTTGCTGTCTAATGTCTATCATACCATAATTAGATCATTCATATCTATGCAAAATATATTATTGAATAAATGAAGCAGTATTTGCTAATTTATCATGAACTTGGGTCTTATTTTTTCTTTCTAGCACTGAAGAGGGTTGTTCTCTTATGCTGGTTGAATCTATTGTAGGATTCCATTTCCGAGTGCAGCAGTCAAGAGAATGGGTTTGTTGCAATTGAAAGGATCAGTAGCTCTAAAGCCCTACCAATTGACACAGAATCTACAGACAGGTATTCTTTATGAACAGAATGATTAGGAGAACTTTCACGTGAATTCATCACCCCCTTTTCTTATGGATTTTGAATCATTTTCTTTAACTGCATGTTTTATACAGGGACAAGGATACTCCCACCTCGAGTGATTCTAAGCTTCCATCCAATTCTGAAAATGATGCAGAAGTCTGCCCTGAATCAAATGTAAATACCACGTCTTCAGCATTGGCAGATACTTTTTCTTTGAAGCCAGAGAATTCTGATGCACCAAAGGGTTAGTTAATCCATTTTTAGGTTGTCTTGCACTTCTTTTCAAACTTTGCTGCATAGAGATATCCTTGATTATTCAGAGTTATAAGTTTATGATGGAATTATCATTCAATTTTATATACAAGACCACATTTTTCGTTTTCATCTATGTTGTGTAATGTGAGTGGATTGTTTCTGGTATGCAGTTCCAGAAGATTTTACCAAGGTTGCAGAAACAAAGTTTCCGGTAGTAAATTGTGAACTGATTTTTATAATATGGTTAATTTTTTATAACATTAGCATTCTCTATTCTGAAGCTTGTAATGTTTCTTGGATGCAGATTAAGGCAGAGGAATTCTTCAATTTGTATGTTTCGGATAATGCTGTTAATTTTATTGAATCTTTTCATAGAAGATGTGGAGATAAAGGTAGTCTTCTCAGAGCTTTTGAGGAACTTAAGTTCTAAATATGCCTTTTTAGCTTTTGTTTATGGTTGAGATTTTGATCATATTATAAAAAAGGGTTTATGTTTTACAGAATTCACATGCTCTTCATGGTCTCCTCATGACAAATTTGGACATGTTCGTGATGTGTCATTTCAGCATCCAATAAAGATATACTTTGGTATGGTTTTATTTTATTTTTATATGTGATCCTTTTGTCCAGGCATTATTATCCCCGCTGAGATAAGCATGATTTAATTTCATATAATCATTGTATTACTTGTAGCTTCTAAAGGACAAGGATGTCATTTTGGACTGGGTATTAGTTTAAGTTTATGTCAGGTTAACGGTTTCTAGACTGAAACCGGGTTTCTTTTAGCATTAATCTTTATTTATTGTGTTCTTCCAGGTGCCAAATTCGGTAGCTGCCAGGAGACCCAGAAATTTCGACTCTACCGAAACAGGTTACATATTTCCTTGCACTTCTTATATGCTATTATACAGTTGAAAGCATTAATCTATTTTGTATGTATACTGACAATATGACATTCACTCACAGCCATCTGGTTATGGAGACATCACAAGAGATCAACGATGTACCTTATGGAGATTACTTCCGTGTACAGGTAAAAGCTAGACCTGAGCCACTTGACCTGCTTAATGTGCTCTAAATTGCCTAGTCTGTTGTTGCACTTTTGGGCACAACTTATCCTGATATACTTCAGCAGATTTTAAGAGCATTAGTCAGTCATTGACAAACTAGCCCTTCAAATTGAGAACTAAAACTGTAGCATGTTGTCATGTCTGCATCTTGTTGGTCTGTTATGTGCAACATTAGGGAAAGTCCTTGTTCTGTGTTTCAATGGTTTAGGGTGGTAACCTCTCTTGAGCTAAAGCTGCTGGCCCAGATATTCTCAATGTGCCTAATTACATCATAGTTCAAGTATCGTTGAGCATGGTGTGTGGCACTTTGAATATAGTCAAACTTGCCCTGTAAGGTTTGTGAGGTTGCTGAACATGATGTCTCTAAGGCATGGAAAAAGGTGGCCAACACCATTGCATGCAATCAGTTGCGCTGAGAACTTTCTCCTTCTTGGGCTATAACAGTTTGTTTCTGCTCTATTTGTTATGCTTCTAGTTCATGTTGAAATGTTTCTGAGATGTGGGTAAAATTGCTTTGCCATCTATCAGGGGCTGTGGGATGTAGAAAGAGATACTGATGGTGGGCAAGAAGGCTGCATTTTGAGGGTTTATGTGAATGTGGCTTTTAGCAAGAGAACTGTCTGGAAAGGTTTGCGTCTTCTAGTGAATCTCTTGTTTATAGCTTAACATATGCTTTTCTCTGTATTAATGATTATATATCTTTTTACTTTTTCTATTTTATCTGATTCCAAGGATATGGTACAGGGAAAATTGTGCAGTCTACTGTGGAAGAGTGTCGAGAAGCTTATGCAACATGGATAGAGATGGTATTAAAGTTAAATTTCTCCAGTGTTATTATGTTCATGTTGTCTTATTTGAACATGGATCTAAGCAATTTTATTATTAACGTTTCAGGCGCACGAATTGTTGAAGCAGAAGCTTGATAAACAAGGAGGTTTGACAATTCATGGTTTTTCTGAAGAAATTTCTCTGATGTTGTTTATTCTCTGGGACTGATGCAGACAATGGAATTACTGATTTAACCCCCTTTGTCTCAAGCAGGAGTAGATCCTTCTGGAAGCTCAACTGAAACTGATGAACTCCAAACGGAAAGAGAAGTGGCTATCCAGGAACCTTCAGAAAGACCCCATAACTTGAGTGATCCAGTGAGGACATTGCAGATGTCTGATTCTCTGGATGTTAACCAACGACTTGGCAGTCTTTTGCAAGCAAGTTTGACTAATGCTTCCTCCATCGCATCTTTGTCAAGCGAGTTTGTGAGGAAATCCTACTCATACTTGAAAAGCAAAGGCCACATTTCACTTATCTTAGCTGTTGCCTTTGCCGTTATTTTCCTGATGCAGGTGATGCTCCCAACTAACTTATTTGCTTTATTTTCATTGGTCGATTGGTTAGTATAGTGTAACGATAAGATTTACTGAAGACGTTGCAATCCGATCAAAACCTATCAATTTGTATATATATATTGAAGAGATTGCAATCTGATATATATCATAATATCATATTGTTAGATCCATAACAGCTCAGATTTGCCCTTTGTTTTGAGCTGCAGGTTAGCATTATTGTATTATTAAACAGACCGCAACATATTCATGTGAATTACCCGGTAGAGTACATGGGCGGCATGGGTGGTGTAGGCGGTGAAAGGCCAGGTGAAGCGGTGGCTTGGTTGGAGAAGCGGATGCATCACCTCAAAGAGGAGATGGTGATGGTTGAAGCTCGTTTAGAGAGGATGTGGCACGAACATGCTGCTTTAAAAGCACAGTTAAAAGAACTGGGGTATCCTAAGAAGCCTAGGTAACATCCTTTGATTGATTATTACAACTTGTACATTATTATTCACATAATAAAAATTTTCATAGAAAAATCTCACATTCTTTGTCATATAATTCAACACTTATAGAGATGTCTGTGATTGAAATCGAAAGAAAATAAACCGCAAAGTTACATGTCACATCGAAATTCGAATTGACAACTCTGTTAGTGTAATAATCATGTGATAATTGACATTTGAGTTTTATACCTTGAAATGTTCATTTGGAACTGAATCAGAGAGTAGGGGAGTTTGGGTGCTTTTTGAATGTAGACTTGGATTCTAATTGGGTAAAATAAATTGTCCACCGACTGTTAGATACGAAGCTTGGAATAGTTTTCTTACAAGAACACGGCTGTTATTTCCTCCATACCATATACCTTCGTCCCATAACTGTGATAGCTTCTGACAATGACTGGGGAGAAGGGAAGGATGAACGAAAAGCATGAGAATTTAGACACAAGGTAAAAGATAAAAACGAAAGTTGAATTTGTGGATTGCATGTTCCACACTAATTTCGTTGGTAGATATATAATAAAAATAATAATTAAATATATGTATAGATGTTGGTCCAGGACTCCAGGTGGTGGGACAGCATAAATAATAAATATTAGAAAAAGAGTTTAGAATTTAGAATAGAAGATCAAAATATATTATAAGGTGGATCTTATTGTAATTGGTTGGAACCGTCCATTTTGGCATGTAATCCACGTTTGGAAATTCCTCCCACGGTGTTGTTGATTTTGTGTAGTACGAACTTATTCTACTAGCTTTATTTTGTTTACTCGGATCGGAATAGAACGTCATTTTAGCAATTTAAATTGTGAAACAACACTTTATATGTTTGAAATTTTGGAACTATATATTTGACGTATATGATATATCCTTCATTTGCACCCTTATTTTATAAGTCAGTATTTCTCCCTATATGTCAAAGTGCTGACCAGGGTTTTTGGAAATATGTTTGATTCTATTCCAAAAGGAAAGGAACAAAAGTTATACTTGAGAGGATTTATTAACAAAATTACTTATAAAAACAATCGAAACAAACGGGTTATAAAGTATATGGGAAACTTAATATTAATACGATAAAGTCACCATTAATTAAATAAAATTTATATAATATATTAGGCTAATTCAGATTTTTATACAGCACTCGAAAGGGGTGTAGCATATATTATATATATGAATGAAGAGGAATGTACTACGTCTAGAGGACATGGGTATGACGAGTATTTTTTTCGATATTTAATTTTGAAACGAAGTTGCCTTATATTGAGAACGACTGAAGGAAAAATCTTCAAAGCTAGCCTTTTTGTCTGAATGAGATCTTTTATTTTTGGTACCGAGAAGTTTGAATGAGATCTATGTAGTTATATATATAGATTTGGTCCACCCTTCTCAAATGTACGTATCAACAAGATACATTTCATCATATGACCATATATATATTTAGGGTGGTGCACCATCAAACATATTTATTGTGAAACGACCAATGTTTGTACAGACTGGATGACCACTCATTTTGATCAATTAATGGAACTGAGATTGCACATCTTTATTCTTTAGTGCTCCATTACTAGGGATTTCATCGCTTCTTCAAGCCGATGCCATGAAATTATTCTGATCTAGAGCCATCTAAGTAGCATTGTAATGTTTTCTTTTCATTTTATATATAAAAAAATTATCTACAAGTGTAATCATTGATTAAATATATCCCAAAAGTGTAATGACAACAAATTTCTTAATCCTAGTGTAAGAGTTAACACACTTCCCCATTAATTAGTGTAATCAATTTTACTTAATTTACCTATTTTACCCCTTTTAAAGATCTTTCCTCTCTCTAGCTACATTAATCTTCCAAAAAAAATTGGAAAAAAAAAGAGAACCAACTTCATTGTTTCTGCTGGAAATTTTTATCAAAGGGTAAGGTTGCCTATTTTGTGCCAATAATGAAAAGATGGTTCAAAAAAGAAAAAAAAGTGAGATGAATTTTATTTTATTTTCTTGAAAGCGAATATTTTGGGTAATAAACACACTGCAAAATCTATCTTTATAAAAAAATTCTCTCAATTGTAATATCTTAATCCTAACTTAATATTCCCTCCGTCTCATATTATCTGTCCATTTTTTCCCTAAAATCTTGTCCCAAATTATATGTCCCTTAACCACTTTTAAGATAAAATTTCCTGATTAACCCTATTTAATTTTTCTCGTAAATATAATACTGTGATAATGGGAGAGAGTACACCATAAAAATAATGTGAGAGAGAAAGGGGTAATATGGGTAGAATGGGTAAAAAGTCTATAAAATTTAACAAATTGATTGATTTTCTTAATGTGTGAAAAAAGGAAATGAGACAAATAATATGGGACGGAGGGAGTAATAAACAAACTAACAAACAAAAACCCTAATAGAAGGAGAATAGGGGCGCGCTATTGGTTGTTGCAACAAGAACCAAAAAAAGAAATAAAATTATGTTATATGGCCAGAGAGAGTTTCAAGATATGCATATATGAGCATATCATATAACTTTATTCAAATCATTTGTGCAAGCATAAACTTTTTTTTTTGGGTAAAATAACAAAAACTCTTTTCACATGAATATCACATGTTGTATTATGAACAGGTTGTCTCTTTCCTTAGTAGGGGGAAAAAGCAGCTTTTGTGGCGAACGATATAAACCTATCATGCAAACAAATGTACAGTACCTAGGTGGATCCAAAATCTAGATCAATTAATGTACCCAAAAGAAAATTCTTGATCATCATGATTATTTCCCTTAACCTCCATATGATTTCTATGGTGAAATTAAATACTACTTATAATATTGCATAAGTATCTTTTAAATAAATTTTGTGCCAGAAAATAATAGATATTTCTAATATAAATGGGTTCACACTCACACATAACAAAGAAGCACGAGCTGTTAGATTCTAATTTAGGTAATTAATTAGGGCATTCTATTCTATTATTGTACAAAGAGATGAGAGCGAAAGTGAATGGACTTAACCAAAACGAAACAGAAAAATGAAAGAGAGATAATTTAATTATGACTAGCGGTTTCTTAATCAGACGTCTCATCAAGAGAGAGGCTTAAGAAACGATCATGAGTACAACAATAGACGACTATGCACTATAAATATATATGATCATCCTTCCTTTCTTCTTTCGACGAAAGCTGGAGATTTTTCGTAAAGCTATTAATATATTGATGAAAAACTACTGGACAAGTACAACAATAGACGACTATGCACTATAAAACCAAAATATTATCATCCAAGCTAAGCATTCTTGTCAAGAACATCCATGAGACCTTAATATTACATGTGGAGAAAATAAAGAATTGAGAGCACCATGACGAATATCAATATAATTAATCTGTGTATATGATTAGTTCGTCGCTATAATTAGTTCTTGTCTTGCTCTTTCATTAATGTTCGTAGGGAGGGCAAATATAATTGTATGCCACATAGGTTAATGCTAGCCTTGTGGTGTGGAGTTTTTTCCTCCAGACGTATTGTAATAGGGATCATTCGTTAATGATTAATCTCTATCATCATTCTTATATTTGTAAAATAAAAAAAAAAAAACGTTTGCTCCAATAAATGCATGGCACAACTATTTTCTTCAGCTTCGTATATCATGAGATACATATGTGCATATAGGTCAATTTAATAACTAATTAATTAGTACTTTCTTCTTATCTTTCTATGGCTAAATAGGCATAATTATTCATAACTTTCCTACCCGATGCTACTATACTCTAGCCGGCCGCGGTACCTTTCTTGGACTTTTTTTTTTCCTTAATTCAATTTTAATATTGTTTTGAAAAGCCAAATGATTTTATTGATTTGGTATCAGTGACCACATACAATACAACCAAAACCATATATTGATTTGCTATATATTAATTCTATTTAATATATAGTTTCATTTTAGTTCGAAAGCTCAACCATCTCTTTTCATATTGCAATATTTTGATGTTCAATTTGCATATACAGCACCATGGTTTGATTTTTTTTTTAAATATATACACATACTTATTAATTAAAGATCAATTATACATTCTCGATTGTTAATTAATCTAAGATTTTTTTTGGTTATGGTTCTCATTATGAATTGATATAGTGAAAATCATGGAACTCTTGATTTCAAAAGAAAAGATCACATAGATATTGATCAATATATTTATGGACATACTTTACCCAAAAAAAGCATGTGGGATTCATGTGTAACTATTCATGAATATAATGAGATTTGGAAATGGATTCTCCTTTTGTCCAATATATCTAACTGGTTAAAGATAACACAAATATATTTTGTTGGGATAGAAACTAATTCTTTCAAATTAAAACCAATGGCAATGGTCTCTTAATTATAATCTCCTTAATTCTACAAAAATTGTTGATCAAAACTGTTTTTTTTATCTCTACAACATTCTACAAATTAAGCCGTTACCGTTAGCTCAGTTATAGTTAGGCCAGGAACAGAAAAAAAAATAAACCAAGCCCAGCCATGATCCATCTATAAAGTAGCCAATTTTTTCCGACGTTGTTCATTGAACACTCTTCTAGCGGTGTCCCGAAATGGGCAATTTGAACTAACAAAACCATTCACCAATTGCAAATAAGTGCTGAGTTCGTGGCAAGTCGCCACCCCTCCTTTGCTCAGCTGCGGGCACTCCTTGCTGCTTAATCTCAGCTCTTGCCCCACATCCGCATACACCAACTGCGCCTCTTCCGCGCGCTTTTGGAACCAGTTCGGTAATCCCGCCACGTTCACACTCTGCCTGTCCGCCACGTCATTGTTGTCAATTACGAACCCGGGGACTTTCGTAATAAGGTCATCGGAATTTACTATACGTAGGATCTTGGTCCCACTTTTCTCCAGTTGGTATCTGAAACTCTGGTTCCCCACACGTGGCCCGCCGAAGGAGATAACGGTTACTAACGGCGCATTGCCGAAGGTGCAATTTATGTCGTGCGCTGCCAGCGTGGCTAGAGCCGCGCCGAGACTGTGGCCTGTTATGGTTACGCTGATGGGTTCGTCACCGTAAATTTCGAGTATTCTTTCGATTTCCTCCCTCACCATGGTCTGCAAACTAGGACACGTGTCTGTCCCGGAAGTGTAAAGGCTCAAGAACCCGCTCTCCACCATGGCCCCACATGATCCATTTGATGACATGTCACCGGGAAGAGGAGTCAGGGTGGCGCGTAGGTTCTCCGCCCATTCCAAGCCGGTGGCGGTGCCTCTGAAGGCGATAACGACGTCGCGCCTTCCCAGCCTAGCGATCTCCTCCTTGTCCTGACAAACTGCCACGTAACCAATCCAGCTGGACTGAGTGGAAACCCAACTGGGGCCCCTGTCAATCCAACGTGGCAGCTGAATCCCACACGTGGCACGCAAATTCTTGGTGGGTTTATAACCAGTGTCTCCACTGCAAGTCCGGGTGAGGAGCGAGTTCTTGGAGAACTTACACGTGGCAAAAGTTGGAGAAGAAGGATCAAAATCGAAACACCGATAAGCTGCTTCGACGAATTGCCCATATCTTAGAATCTCACTTCGAAGAGTATCGTCAAGAGGATCGAGCAATCCCTCCCAGTCGTTAAGCCCCTGGAAATCCATCCAATTCCTGGCGAGATTTCCGGATGATGATGAATCATCAGAATAGTGAGTGAAAAGCGAGCTTGCATGTTTTAAAGAAGTCCAGGAAAACTTTGGGTTTTGAATTTGAACATGGTCAGAGTTAAGCTTTAAAGGATTAACAGAGTTGGGAGTGTTTGGAACAGAGAAGTGAGTGAACTTTGGAGTTGGAGACGAAGTAGTGCATGGATTTACAGTAACTGAAGCTATTGCGGCCAGCCTCATATTTGGACAAAAAAAAGCTTTGTATATATATATGCTATAAATATAATAGAGAATCAGAAATGTTGATTTTATTGTTATACATATGCTATAAATGTTGCTTGGCTAAATGGGAAAAAACAAGTGAGGGTTTATATAGGAGAATGAAGAAGGGGAGAGGACGAGCGTGGACGGCAGTGCATGAATAAGCCACAAAATTTGATTTACTTCTGACTAAGCAATGAGTGAAAGTGAAGTGTCAGAAAGTGGGGGGTAGAATTTTCTACTACACTTTATAAGTTTATAATTGGGTAAAATTTAATTTAACAGGAAAAACGGCCGTGGGTCCAAAAATACCTGAGTTTATGATCGTAGTGATAATGATTGGAGGAGATATATATTATATATATATGGCACATTAACAAAACAAATAATATTGAAAACCTAAGGTTGAAAAAGGGAGAAGAAGATTTGACGAGGACCCACACTGCATATTTTGGAAAATGACAAACCTTCGTCTT
Source organism: Corchorus capsularis (assembly GCA_001974805.1). Lineage (NCBI taxonomy): Eukaryota > Viridiplantae > Streptophyta > Magnoliopsida > Malvales > Malvaceae > Corchorus > Corchorus capsularis. Next base: position 43,950 of record AWWV01011988.1, on the reverse strand, counting down.
TCCGACCATACAAGTATTTGACTCGTGCTTGCACGTGAATTTCACACAATAGAATTAGAATTAGAACCAATTTTACTCAACTTAAAAATAAATTAAAAGTTATGGGAACAGTTGATTTATTTCGATTTGGGCGGTTTCTAAATTGCACTACAAAAGGGTACTTGGAAGCTGTAGGAACCTCAAATGACAAACAGAGTCGTACGTCTCTGTTCTGGCTATTTGATCTTTCATTCTAAAACATTGCATGCTTTTAGGTCTTTGTCACCGATTTTTATATGGGATTTGCATGCCAATCTAGTCAAATTTATGGAGATTTTTAGCTTTCATGATTGTAGGGTTTATTCACCTATCCACACTATATTTGTTGATATATATCTATCCTTCAAAAGTTTCTTAACTAGCTAGATACCATATCTACCAACAAATTTAAAAGTTACAAAGTTATTGTTCTGGATTAATATTTCTTTAATAACAAAAGTGGGTCAGTCGAGTATATATAATTAATGAAGTCAAATAATTGGCCAGCAACCCTAATGATCCATTCTTATCTAACTCTACGTAATCCAAATCAGAAACTCGAAATTGGCCCCAATTAGAAATACTTAGATACTCGAAAAAGGCAAGGAGGCTGTAATCATTGATTTTTCACTTTTTAGTTAAAGCACTTAGATGTGTATATAAAAAGTAAATAAAATAATATTATATTTGAACATCGACTAAAAATAGAGCCGTCACGATCGAATAAAAAGGGGCGGTGTACGTGACGGTCAAACTCAAAACCGCGGATCAGAGACTCAAACATTATATATGTAATTTTTACTTTTATGTTTTTGCTACTTACTTAATTAGTTAATGTTTTCCTCGTGTCACTGCCAAATTTATATCACCCGTATCATATTATATGTAATATTGACCACCTATCAATATAAACAAGGGGACAACCCAGTGGTTAAAGTTTGAGACTTCTTATGGGAGGTTTCGAGTTTAAATCCCTGATATGAGCGGGGTGAGATTATGAAAAAGGAGAGAGTTACCTCCTATTGTGTAGCGTATTTTAAAAAGAAAAAATATAAACAATTTACTAACAAATAACAAGAATTTTACATGAATTTCCAACACTAATTCCTTACGGAAGGGAAAAGAAAAAAAGTCTACTATATATAATTAAAAATTTTAAGGAAGTAAATAATCTATGTATGATGGGTTACTGTTGTTCTAATTAATATAATCAAATGGTGATGATCCACGCGTGATTTGTTCAATCCATATCTATCTTCAATATTTTATCGTGGTGGTTAGATTCTAGTACATAGTGATACCTGGATTTGGACATAATTACAAAGAAAGAAAATGAAGAAGAAAAAAGAAAAAGCTGGAGGAGGAAAGTAATGAAGTCATAGACTCATATGGATAGGGTATATTGGCCCCTTCGTAGCTTTTTATATATTCAATTTCAATATCATTGCTATCTCACCAAATTAGTACCATGTGGTTTGGTGGCTCTATCTAAACGCGGGGATAACTTTTTTTCTCTCCGACTAAGGGACTAAAAAAAAAATTAAACCCAAAAAACAAATTCCACCTAATAGTGAAATTTGAATGGTGGGTGGCCCATAGCCCATATACTTCTCTCGACCACAAAAATGGGAAAATATGATATATTTAGAGCCACGTAGATATATCTATACACACCACCTCCCAACAAAAAATAAAGAAATGTGAAATTTTTGTGTATGTGTGTGTGTTTTTTTTTTTGTTAAAAACCAAACAGAAAATTAATAATTATTACCATTACAAAAACCAGGAGTCAAAGGAACTCTCCTTGCATCAGCTATTAGTAGAGGTTTCATTCTATCGGGAGGTTCAGACATGAATTCAAGGTCGAGTGCTTAATATTTTCTTTTTGGTGCCAATAGAGGTTTCATTCCGTTGGGAGGCTCAGACTGGAGTTCAAAGTCAGGTGTTTAATATTTAGAAGAACTTCTAAATTTTCTTCCTTTTTAGCTCATATTCAGTTTCAATATTTGTTTTTTAGTTGAAAAAGTTTGACTTATTTTGAACTGTGATGAATATTCCAAAAATATTGAAACAAGCAAAGGGGATTCAATATATGTTGCCTGTTAGGTTTGCGTCTAAGTTTAAGTGGAGCTAGCAAGTAGCAACAGTGGTGCATGATAAACCACAAAATGATGAATAGTAGAAAACTGTATTATATTGTTACTTGTTAGTTTGAGTAACACATTGTCTGGTTGGTATTCTATATACATATGTACAATATATCTATGTCTGGTGCACATCCATATACGAGACAAATGGGGTAAAAAAAAAAGTTCACTTAATGCCCAAAGTAAAAATAGGCTTTGCAATCATTCAAAAATTTGGTCATCATCATATATATGATGCACTTTACATATATTCTTCCACAACTTTTTTTTTTTTTACTTCAAGACGAATATATTTTTTTTCTGTTAATAAAATTCGATTTAATAACAAAAATCATCTATATATGATATATATGGACGGAACGTGGATATTTGGAACCAGTCGTACGAGGAAATAAAATTCCGGCGCCCTTGAGTCATGATGGCACTTATCATTGGTCACCCTCTTCTAGGCTCTAGTCAATGCAAGTTATCAAATTCATACTATTTTGGATGATTGAATAATGATCTTCCACCCATAAAAAGGAAGGAAAAAAAAATAAGGAAAAAGAAGGGAAAAATGAGGTGGAGATATTAAGTGTAATATTATGTCAATATTTCTCAGAGTATTAATCTTCCCTACAGTAGTAGTAGTAGTAAGTACAATTTTTCTATTGGGCAACAAAAAGCATTTTGAAAAGTTCAAACATCAAAATTATAATAAAACGCATGCAAAATATGTGGTCTGTGCAGCCCACAGTATATACCTATACATAATAAATATATTAATATTGTTAATTATTTATATTTTTATGTGCATTTTGAATTATTTCAAGATTAAACTTCATCTAAATAGGTCGGTCCAAATGACTTAGAGCCAGAATTAAGTATTCAGTGGAGTTCACTGTTGGGCGCCCAATATCCATGATTGTATCTATATATATATATATATATATATATATATATATAGCGCCGAATTAAGTAAAATTGGCTAGTGAAGGTACGTACCATGTTGACCTTTTCCCTACTTCTTGTACGGTAGATCTGCAATTTTACATACAAACTTTAATTATTTTGTATAGAAAATAGGATTTTAATTGTTTATTTTTCTTGCTTGGGACAGTGAAGTGAGAAAGAAGGTTAATAAAAATAGAAAGAAAGTGGAGCCAGGCGGAGTCATGAGATGAAGAAAGGTTCATGCATTTCCTCAATTAAGTTGATAAACAGGCCCTTCACTATGTATTGTATATATAACTTCGTAAGGCATTGAAAATAGTATATAGTAATGTTTTCCTCATAGATTTCGTGCTTCAATTTCCTAAACACTTTTGTTCAAATTTTTTCAAGACAGTTTATTTCTACAAAATAACACTTCGTACTTGTAGTAGTAAGTAATTTATTTCTTCTGATTTTTTTTTTTCTTAAAATTTTCTTCCTACTCGTTTGTGGTGTATATTATTAGACCACCAAGAGAAAAGGGGAAGCACGTTTTGAATGCGTTTAATATTCCAAGCGAGTATAATTCCCTTTTGGGCCTTCACTTGAACTTCCATTCAAATATATGTCATTATTATATATCTAACTAAATTACATAGTGTACTATGATAGTACTGTTTTTCTAGCGGCATCCCGATTGGCGAACTCTTTTTTTAGAAAGAACTTTCCAATTTAGAAATAAATTCTTCCATGAAAACAAGAACAACATAACTGTTTTTTTTTTTAATGGAATTAATAAACTCAAAATCCTTACTAATGGGTGGTCGGACCTCTTGCTTGGGAGGGAGTTAAAGCCCAAAAACCAATGTTTTAGCCAAAACATATATCCAATGGGTTGGATTGGTGGCTCTACTTTTAGCCAAGATCCAAAGTTAACGGACTTTTAAATGGGCCAAATAAGTTACCCAAGCTTCCCAGTTTCTTCGAATTCAATTGTTACCCGACCCAAGAAGAAGCTCCTCTTGGCCCAACATAAATAATTTCTTCTGTTCATGTACAAATCTTGAGGACGGAAAAGGAGAGGTATAAAATATATTTGAACTAACGAATTTTTTGCTTAACTTAATTTCTTGGAGACGGTAGGTGTTAAAAAAATGATAGTATTATTTTTTTTGGTATCCTATCTGGTATCCAGGGTTTTGCCCTAACTAATCCGGATCTGACCCGCATCGCGCGCCTAATTATGGTGAGTGAGTCTCCCAACGGGGAAAAATGATACTATTATGGATAATGGATGATTAACTAATCCTAATCAATCTAATCTGCATATACCAAAGCTGTTGTCAGTTTAATTTGTTATCCAGTGAGCTTATAAAGCTTAAGAAATGTTGAAGTGAATCAAAACAATATTTCCTGGCTAATTAAATTAGAAATGAGCAAAACTGCTAGATTAATTTGGACTTTGTTGGACCGTACATAGTGAAGGTGCAATTTTAACATGGAAGACTTGGAAGCACAGAATCACATATATAATGTTACAAAATTTAGTTTAATAGCAACGTGGCAATTGATGTGAGCTTGGAGTCGATTTTAACGGAGAAAGATGCAGGTACGAATAAAAGGGAAATTATACATACGTGGCGGGCGGCAGCCGCGACACACTTGAAATCGGTGGGACTCGTCACTCGTGTGAGTTTATCTCTATACTATACAAAATAATTAAAGTTTGAATGTAAAATTTCAGATCTACCGTAGTAGTCTCTTCACCTGCGCCTCAGCAAAAGCAAACCCTAAGTTAAGCCGAATAGGGAACATAAAGCATATATATGTTGGTATGCACTTTCCAACCCTTTATTCTGATGATTAATTTCTTTAATTATCAATTTTTTGAAATAGTATATATGTATTATTGATTTTTTTTTTGTATGGAAAACCAATTTTAGGGGTACTTTGAGGAGGGCATGGTATATTAAACCCTAAAACAAAAAGTGATTCGTGGCATGGGGTTATTATATGTCGTGATTCTTACAGTTACACAGGTCAGTTCTGTCTTGCTGATGTGCTTTCTTTTTTTTTCTTATTTTGGTTTCCGATATGTGTGCGTGAAGATTGAACAAGAACATGAGCATTATCTGACTACTGTCATCACTCGGTTGCTTTTTTATTTTTTTTAAAATATTTGCTGGAATATAACTTTAGCATTATGTAAACTTTGAGGAATTGAAGTGTGTGTAAATATATAGCTGAAGAAGAGAGAGATATATGACATAAGCGCAGGTATGATAATGCAGGAAAGAAAAACATTAAAACCGTAGTGATGAACAAATGAAACTTTTCTAGTACTGTTGGTAAAGTACTAGTAGTAGATTAGTACTTTCTTTCTTGTTCTCTTTCTTGTCTTTTACTGTACAATTTTTCTCTCTCCACCTGAATTACTTCAACTCCTCTTTGTAGAATATATATATATAAGTTGAAGTAGAAGAGAGATAATTGTTAGCGAAGCAGAAGCAGGGCGGCCATTGTAAATTATAGAGAGCACATGCAAAGGTTGGCAGGCTGCAGTGATGATATGCTCATCAGGGCGGCACCGCCATGACTGAAGTCTTATTAAGCACTTAATTAGCTCAATGCTTTAACATTAATATAGTATTTAATTAATTAGTGTGTCATGTACTTGTTTTGGACAGTTTCTTATTAATTCCTCCATTAGAACAAAATGGGGTATAATTTAATTAGGGAAACTGCATGCATATCCATGCTTTCTCCCTTTCTCTTACAATGGCATGGCCCTGTCCTTGGAGATGTATATATGGAAGAAGAGGAAAAGTACTAGAATAATTGGGCATAATTATAATATAATTTAAGCTCTTTCATAAATATATATATATATACACTATATATATTATATATATAGAATGAAAGAAGCTAGTTGTAGATAACTTGGTACTTGTGTAAACATAACTCTCATTTATATATATATTATTATATCATAAGCTTTTCCCACATTAAAGTTTAAATGTGTCAAGCCCTTTCTTTCTATAGCAAAGCAATTACCTCTTCCCCGAGCCCCCTTTGGCCCTTGCCATGGTTTTCACCTCTTTTTCATATTTCTTCAAGCAATCAACAAGGATCAAATAGAAAAATTAGTTAAAAAGTTGAGCAAGATAGGGAATTAAAAAAGAAAAAAGGAGATCGCATAGGTTTTCTTCAATTATTATAAAAGGAACAAAAGCATGAAAATATATAGCTTTCTTTTGGCCATATATATATATGAAAGTAGCTGGTTTAGATGAAGAGTTTTTCCCACCCAGCTGGATATGATCAGAAATTACTTATTATATAGGATCCATCATTAATTATGTTTGCATGTAGCTAGTAATATACTCCTATATAGGAATCACTTGTGACAAATCTCATGACTTTATAGAATTGTTATATATAAACATAAGTGTCTTTGTTTCAGTCAAAAACCCCATTTATTAGTAATTTAAAATTTAGCCAATATACATACATGAAATAAAATCTTAGTATATATTATATATAATATATCTTGTAGTATCTCACAATGTATGTATACATAACATAGTACTGACTTCTAGTGTTGTGTCGTCCAATGGTCTTCACTTCACCATGTTTAGTTTAGTCAAAAGAAAGCGGCAGTGAGGTCCCACATTGCCAACTTTATCATAAATCTCAGCGCGTGTAATTTTTTTCTCTTTTCCAGCTCAACTTAATCATCTTAATTAATTATAAGCTTCCTTCAATTTAAACTTTGTCTCTTCTTCAATTCAGATGGAGTCTCCCTTTCAAGTTTCAATACTTTGAATTCTCGTAGTATATAATTGATTCACAGGCATGATATTATTGCCAGGAGTTGGGGATATTTATTTGTTAAGGCCTAAGGGAAATTTGGGTATGTTTAATTTGGTCAAAAAAGAGATCTCTTGCCAGCCAATTTCTCCTACTTTTAGCCTTATAATGATGCATTCATAAAATAAACAAGTCCATTGTCTTTGTACTGAATAAATTGAAAAAGTTTACTACTCTAAAAGTCTATATAGGAGTAGTAGTTTGCATGCACCCCTCTTAAGTCTTTTTTTTTTTTTTGCTCAAGGAGCTTTCTTACTTGAAGTGCTCGGCAGGACTTTACCCCAAGAAGCAACCTCGGATCGATGGTTTAGTATTTTGTGTTGTCTTCTCTTATTTTGAAGAAACAAAACACAGATAGATTAATTACTTCAACCTTAAACAAGGTGCTAAATTAACATAAGAGCCTCAAAAACTTTAGTGATCTTTAAAGATTGTAGTTGACCCCGGTTAAGATCCTTAATTCATAACATAGCTATAATGATAATTTTGCCTGCGTTAATTACTACTCCCTCTGTCCCATAATATAAGTCCATTTTAACTGTATCAGAAAGTTTGAAAAGTAGTTACAACTCTAACTTCTATAAACTTTTATCTTCTCTTTCCAATTTTATCCCTCTTCTCTCTCCTCCCACTTACTCCCTCATAGTCAATAGATAAATTAAATTCCAACTAAATTTCTAGTATCACTGACAAGGGTAATTTAGATAACTTAAGTAAAAGTTGCATTGGGATTTAAAAGGACTTATATTTTGGGACAAATAAAGTTTCTAGAAGAGAACTTATAATATGGGACAGAGGGAGTATTAGAGAGATTGATGTTTGAGATAGGATTATATATATGAGGTGAGCAAAATATTTAGCATTTCTTCCTAGTTTATACTTTATAATTTATTTTAGTTTTATTACAAAAGGGAGTCCCAAAACATGCACATGAGAGGTTGAGGATTGATATTAGAAGTTATGAAACACACGTATCCCTGCAATGCAAAGATGTGACAACAAATATGGGACACGTATGAACAAATTTTGAAACCTCAACAATAAGCTGATTTCTAAATACATGTATCAGCCTTTTGCTGCTTCATGACGAGCTCAATTATATATGTTGCAGATTTAGTAAACACATGGGTCCTTATATTCTTATAGTAATAATTTAGACTCAAACTGTGTGCTAATAATTTGTTCTCCAACAGGTTTTTACAAATTGCATGCATATTCCTTTTTCCCCTTTTCTAATATATATTCTTTTAGATATTCCTTTCTCAGACGATAGTGCAGATTGCAAAGTGTTTATTTATACACTTTGATTTTTATGATATTGGTAGGTCACCCAAATCCAAACACTCGGAACCCTCACTCTGCAGGTAGTTGAACAATTATAATACTACATTTCTTGTGAAAAACAGAGGAACTCAAATAGAAAATTTTCAGATTGTTACCAAGTGGCCATACAATTCCTTGTTAAGAAAACATATAATATTACTTGTTTTTGAGGTCAGATCATGTTATTTTTCTTTGAATTGATAACTGTTTGGTGGGTTTTAGATATTTAAGAGGTAGCTATGGTTTGTGTGGTTGACATGTGGAGAAAGTTGCTAAACATTGTTCTTGCTAGTTTACAAGAAGTTTCTTACATTTGACATTTAGCAATAGCTATATACCTAGCTATAGCTTGTTACATTGGCTTTCCATTGTTATTATTAACGTTCCTTTTTTGCATAACAACTACATCTTTTGACTAAGCCAATATATTATTATTTTCTACTTTCAAAACCTTGAGGAAGTTGATTAATGCAGCAAGTTTTGTAAGTGAGATTTTGAATTATGCCACCGTCATTTGCAAACGTCGGTGCACAAGTCAAGACCCAATTGATATATAATTAGTTAATTCCACAAAAATTCCTATATAAAGCTAGGAATTCATTTTAATGTCTTGATAATTTCATGTCATTCTCATTCGTTAATTCTTGTTTCCATGTGTTTCCTCTTGTTCCATAGTCAGTTTGTCGGGCGGATAAGTCGGAGCAGGGGGTTTTCAAGTCTTACATTAGCATACATTGTCGGCATGAGAGGTACGATATTCTTTAATTTACTCTTAGTTAGTGCTCTCTTTGAATTGGGTGGAGAATGATTTATAATCTTAAATTAATGTTTAAGTGGATTTATGTCAAAAACTATAGGGTTGATAATGAAGTTGGTGAGAGATTATAGTAAAATAAAAGGACAGTTTGATGATAAAATTTCTAACTTCTGGGGCTGTTTTCTACTAGAAAATAAAGTCGTCTTCTTGCTTCACAGTTGTTACATTGTGGAATTTATTGAAGAAATAATAATCCGTGGAGTCCGTGTTTTGTCATTGTCAGAATATTCACAATAATTGTCAAATGGTTTTGATTAACTTGACTCAAGAATTGTTTTTATGAATATTTGAGAGTTTGTTTTGTTGAAACTTTAATATTTCCCCTGTTTTTTTTCCCCAAGTGTTTCAATATATATATATATATAGTACTCTTAATTGCCAGCCCAATTGCCCAAAGTCTCTGCTTTGAAAAACTTGACCCAGGCAATATAGAATTATAAGAATTTCGACCTAAAAAATGAAGACACTTTTTTTTTCTCAATTATTGTTCTGTAATTTAGATGACAATAATATATATGAATCCTGATCCTGTAAAAAGAAAGAGCAACCAAAATAAAGACCATGATGATTCAGAGTGGGGATGTTGTAGTCTTTTTTTTTTTGTGTTGCTGTAACTGTTAACTGTATGAACGCCTCTTTTTGCATGTCCTTTTCTTATGCCATCGCTATCTCTTCATCTGTGTTATTCTGCGAATTAGATTTGATTTTGACAAAATCACTCAAAAAACCACTCCCAAAAAGGCTTCAAAAGTCCAAGTTTGGTGGTGCAGTGCTATACAGTAGAATGAATGATGCTTTGATTTTCTTTCTTAAGCCGCAACTCCCCAGTACTGTGTTGTCTTCCAGGAGGCAGATTCATAATTTGGCTTCATATCAAATTTCTCTTCCTTGTGGGTTTCACCTTCTCCTTCGACCCGGTAAGCTTTCCATCTCTTCAAAATCATAACTTCTCTTCAAGTTATTAAATGTCGCTAATTGCCAGAGTCCTTATTTCTAAAATATAATAATTACTATAAAAGAAGATGATCATGGATAGCTAATTGGTTTAGATTTTTTTTTGGCAATGTTTGAATTCAATCAAAAAAATCTGATGGACAGAAGACAAACATATACTACTGATTATGGTTGTTAGAATGTAAAATCCTGTCGCTGCTTATTACATCAACTCATGTTTTTTCTAAACACACTAATCGCAGATGCTGGAGATGAAATTAAAAAAAAAGAACCCTAATTGCAGATTAATTAAGTTATTAATGAAGTATGAGCTTTGGGAAAGAAACAAGTAATCCACGTCAAATATGAAGATTCGAATAAGAATATTATATATTGTGAAATTGTGATCATTCACTAGCATTTTATTCTAGGAAATCTTGTAAGAAAACGTATTAAAAAAGAAAATAGAAGAATTCAAGTGGCAGCAAAGAAATAAGGAGACAGAGGGAGTCACAGTCAGGAAGACTTCCAAAAGAGAAGGTCCAAATTTCCAATTCTCAAGCCCTAAAAGGGACAAGACATAGTTAACAACAACAAAATCAAGGAAATCATAGAGTCACGAGTCAGGGACCAAAATCTTTGGGTTTCAATTCAATTGAATTGACCACCGACGTGGGGCCGTAGTTTTGTTGTTTTTGATTTTAATTATAATAAAAATCCCACGTTTTCGAAGCTGCCAACGTTGCCATCACCGGCCGTCACAGTCACAGAAATCATGTACATCAGTCCACAATTTTTGATTTCCGAATGGATGGTTAATTGAATATTGATGACTGACCACTTGTCCACTTTACTCTCACAAGAAAATTAAATGACCGAATTTATGTGGAATTTCTTCTCCTATATATATAGCAACTCCATTCTTGCATTATATTACCCACAAGAATTTGGGTTCTTAGAAGAAATTATTGCCTAATAATCACAGAAATGCAATAATTAATGCATATAAGTCGCCGGAAACCGTCCCTTTCTTGCATATATTTGTCAATATTAGTGTGGGGATGAAGATGATGTCCTGTCATTGTCGTTATCAGTGACCACTTTCAGCCATTTTTGATCTGTAAAAGGCTAAACAAGTGAAAGAGAAAAGAGTGGATAATCATGCCTTAGAAAAGGGAAACAGATCAATGAACTTATATTACAATCCGAAGAATTAATATTGAAGAAAAAAGCAGAGCAATGCCTCTGCTTACTGACTGTTTTACTATCTTTCTTTCTTCCCCATATTTTTTTTTCTTCTTGAAGGATTATGTGGCAGTTGGATAGAAGTTTTCAAAAGAACAAAGTCACGTCGCATGAAAGATCCTAGTGCAGGAATTATCATTGTCCATAGATTTTTGGACGGCCGCAGAACAGACGTAGATTCTATAATTACTAGCATGCTTCTGTAAGAAAAACGTTCTTTTTTTTCCTTTTCTTTTTCACCCACGATAAATCATGATCTTGAAGAAGCTCTCGCGATATATATATGTTGATCATCATCATCATCATCATCATCGTACATCACTAATTAACAATGGTGATCCGGAAGAATCGGAACCTTTGATGTTGAACGTGTGTAGGTCCCTGGAAAATGACACTACTGCTCATAATTAGTGACTGGAAAAGCATATCATCGATTTCAGACTATCAGTTTCCCTTGAGTACTTGAATTCCTTCACTCTGCTAATACGTACTATTACTGTTTAACTTTTCACTTCTCCATAATTTCGTTCCTGCTACCATAGTATATAGTTTATGATCATTGTCACGTGCAGGAGATGAAAGTACTTGAAAGATTTGAGAACTGATCATATATATCGTCATGACAGTACCAGACCAGAAAGTTTTCCTATTGATTGCATTAGTCCAAGAAGATATTTTTAGAAATTTTATATGCTTTTTTTTTTGGGTAGAACTATAGTATATGACTATTTTATAATATAGAATTAATGGGAAAAGTGCAAATTAAGCTGGCACTCTATCATATCATTGCCTTGGACAGAATCATATCAAAAAGTTGTCATATTTATTGTGGTATACCTGTTGTCTAAAAGATATTATAAACATAAAAAAGTTGCTAGAAATCAATAGAAACTTTTCTTTAACAATATATATATATATATATATATATATATATTGATACTAACTAACATGCACTTGAATTGAAGGCACCATTCCCTCTGGGTGTGTTTAGTACACCGTTTCACTACCATTTAACTGTTTCACCATTGTTTTTGGGTCCAAACGGAGCTTAAGTGTAAACTCCGTTTCAATCGCTGCTTTAATGTAATTCTATCTGTACAGTACATAATCTAATATGTACAGTGTAATCTCATTAAACAAAGCTACCGCACCATTCTACTAAACGTAACCGCTACAAAAAAGAATCATTAATTTGAAATCAAAAAAGGAGACGACTCCTTTCTTCGTGGAAAGATGGATAATACTAATATTATTATTATAGACTAAAGAGTGAAAAATGGCTTAAGTTGACATTCTTAGCAAAGAAAGTGGTTTTAATTTATCATGGACCAAAATCGACCCAGCTAGGCCCCCGAATAATCGGAAACTAATGACTTTTTGGGTTCAGTTGCAATGGTGGCACCACATTGCCAAAGTTTGACGACGGCGAAAAGTTGCATTTTGGGTAGTAAACCTTATAGATATACCGACACAGGCGTTCGGTATGGACGGTAGCTTAGCTTTTGATTTAGTTTGGTGAAATTTAAGAGCATAAAATGTGTAAGCATGTTCGGTTCAACATTGTTTTTTGACCCGGTCGGTGCTTTAATGGCATGATTAGCAATTTTGGTCGGTACTAAGGGTATTCTTGTCACTTCCTCCCTTTACACGTGATACCCCATCCTCATGTCATGAATAAAACAATCTTTGCCTTTTTGAACGGGTACCACCCATTTTCAACCGCGCCGCAAAAACTTTATAACTTTTTTTATTTATTTTATTTCTCTGAAAATTATACTGTAAAATTTTTAATTTAATCCCCTTTCTTACTTCCTTTTATTTTTTTTCTGTTTTCCAACAAAATTAACCAAACAAGACATAAGCGCAATTTCATATGCCAATTGAGGAAAACTAACGTGAGATTTTTACTAATGTTTATAGTTTACAAAAGAATAAGAATGTGGTCGCCCCGCAATTGGTGGGGAAATACACACAAAAATGTTTTTATGTACAAAAAATTTAGTTTTGGTCATGTCCGTACACCGTACGGATATCAAAAAGTTCAGCAGCTTCTTTTAGCCGGATTTGTTTGGTCTTCTCGCTTTAAGTTTTTCTAAGGTTTGTGAATTCTACACGGCCACTTTTTCTCCGTAATGGTTGTTGAGGACTCGCCTTACGGTGGCTCTGAATGGACACGTGGTGCTCACAAATCCATTGACCAAATGGAGGTATGTCTTGAGCTCGTGACACGTGGCAACATTAATACTGTTGAGGTACGGAGAGTCTCGGCTGCGGAGCCTGAGTTCTCTTCCCACCTCCGCATAGACCCACTGGGTATCCTCGACCCGTTTCTGGATCCAGCTTGGCAATCCTGCCACGTAGACATTCTCATTTTTAGACACGTCAGACGCATCTTCCTCAAGTACGAAGCCAGGGACTTTAGTTATCAGATCATCAGAGTTCACTATTCTTAACACTTTCGCGCCTTGTTTTTCAAGCTGGCATCGGAAACTCCGGTTTCCGACACGTGGACCGCCGAAGGACATGACGGTGACCATCGGAGAATGTTTAAAGGTAGTTTTTATGTCATAAGCTGCGAGTGTAGCGAGAGCCGCACCAAGGCTATGCCCTGTGATTGTTAAGCTAAGTGGCTCATCACTGTAAGTTTGGAGCAATCTTGAAACCTCTTCACGGACCATTTCTTGTAGACTGGGTGACTCGGTGGAACCCGAAGTGTAGAGGCTCAAAAACCCACTTTCGACCATGGGTTCGGAGCCGTCAGTGCCGGGTTCGGAGTCAACATTGGTGAGGGGAGTGAGGGCGGCGCGGAAGTTCTCCAGCCATTCAAGGCCAGTTGCGGTGCCTCTAAAAGCAATCACCACATCTCTTCGGCCAAGCCTGGCGATTTCCTCTTTGTCCTGACAAACCGCCACGTAACCAATCCAACTGGACTGAGTTGCCACCCAACTCGGTCCCTTTTCAGCCCAACGAGGCAACTGGATTCCTGACGTGGCACGTAGGTTTCTTGTTAACCGATAACCGGTTTCCGGTATCCCAGTGCGGTCAAGGAATGTGCGTTTGGGATACCGGCACGTTGCGTATGTTGGTGAGGAGGAGTCGAAGTCAAAGGCCCTATAAGCAGCTTCCACAAAATTCCCATATCGAAGGATTTCAGCTCGCAAGGTTTCGTCTAAAGGATCAAGCAGACCTTCCCAGTTTCGAATTCCTTGGTATTCTTCCCATCTGTCGGCGACTCTAACGTCGTTAGAGTAGAAAAGGGAGGCTGTCGGGTCGAAGTCGACAGGGTCGAGAAGATGTTCCCAGCTCTTAACTCGATGACTATCAACGGGCTTCATCTGGAGAGGTCTGACTGCCGTCTGGGTACTCATAGTGCAGCAACGAACTGAAAATGAAACGTTCGTGGTGGATGTGCGTTCTGTTAAGGCTGGTTTGCATGGCCTTACAAGTGCAGCAGCTTTCATGGAGAAACTCATTTTCCTTGGTCTTGTGTTAACTCTTAAGTTCTTTAACAAATACACTAAGGTTTAATTTGAAGCTGCAAGGGCAAGGTTGGTAAACTGAGAGGAGAATGAACGAAAAAAGAAGGAAGAAAATGAGGAGAAAAGGAGGGAAGAAATGGGAGGTGATGAGGTGAGGTGCGTTAGAGAAAGTTTTGGAGGGAAGGATTTTATAGGGAGGAAAAAGTTACATGTGAGGAGACACAGGGAGAGAGAGAAGCTTATTGGATGGAACTTTAATGAGAGGAGAAACGAGGACAGAGAGGAAAGAGATGAGAGCTCTATTAATGGACAAAGTATGGACTACTTTTTCTGATGACGAGGGACAGAGTGAGAGAGAACAGGAGAGGTTTTTTTTTTGGATTTTAAGATATATTCTTTCCGTTGCAAATTAAATGGTTACATTGGATTTTTTAAGTCAAATGAAGTTATTTTTGATTATTAATTATTAAAAAAATATAATTTTTAAATGTTTTAAAAAAAACTTTGGAAAATGTAAAATTTAGATTTTTCAAAACATATTATTTAAAATCTTAATTGTATATAAATTTTTCATAATTAATGATAAAAATAAAATTGTTTGACCAAAGAAAATCTAATGTAACGATTCAATTCGGAAGGAAGGGATTATATATATAAATATAATGCAAGTATATATATGGTACTACTTTCCTTTATTTCTATTTTTTTATATGCACTTTTAAGCCGGGACCTTATATATTGTTATATTGTAAAATATAATATATGATTATTATTATTAGGAGTAATTAAATTATTATTATTATTATTCAATATATTCAATATATTTACATCAAAAAAATTATATTCAATATATTAAATGATGCCAAAAAAAAAAACTAAAACCGGCTACCGGCTACATGAGGGAAATCTCTGTCTCTGTTTTACTTGAGGAACCTTTGCTGAAACTCGAAAGAACGGCTACTACTAGTATTTTTTTGTTTGTCAAAAAGGAAAAAAAAAAGTAATTTTTTTATGTGTTCTCATAGCTTCAATTATCTTAAAAAATGCATTAACGTAATTTCTCTGACCAACTTTTAAAAATTTGTTTTGGTAAGTTATTTAGCGAGTCCATTGGGTGAGTTGACTCACTTATGCCTATAAGGTACGGCTCTAACGAGTTTACTAACTGAAGTTAGCAGTGGCACCAGCAACTTGATGAATATGGTGAGTTGGGACTTGAGAGTTTGACTCGAGAAATTAATTAAATAATTATTCACCTGAACTTTACTACCAGTTATTAATTTCTTCCGTTTATTTTTTTTTGACTGAAATTTCTTCCATTTATTTAGGTAAGTAAATACATACGGGAAAGAAGAGAGCTACAACGAGAAAAAGGAAAAACTGCACTGGGATCCACTTTTTTACTGATAAAAGAAATGGACGATCAGATGGTAATATAGAAGATAGATTGGTGGGGTCCAGAACAAATCCAATGGTCTATCTTCAATGAAAGCTGGATACTTTGACTCCAGCCGAAATACGTGTATTCATAATACGACAAACCCCACTTTCCGACCGTATAGTTGTAACCTGACACGTGCGATAGCGGTTCAGCTCTTCATCGATCACATCGGCTTGGCCTGGCTTAGGTTCTGTTGGGTACACATGTGAGATTGGTTCAGTGATAGTAAAATTGGTTATTGTACATGTTAGATTTGTTACTGTACAGATAAAATTTGTTACTGTACAGATGAGAATATTCCCGGTGGTTGTAGAACATGTGTTAATGGAGACCAACTAATTACACCAAAAAAAAGCAATTGTTAAGTCGTTTGGACCACTAACCGACCTAATCCGTACCAGACATTGCACCAAACAAGGCCTTAATTAACATGGGAGTGTTTGGCTTCTGCGGTTAAAAAAGGCAATGTCAAAGTCTCCTTGTAGCCACGAGTGTTGCCGAGACAAAACGAGGTACCAAAACATGCGTCTTTCGACAAAATCTTATGTGTATTTTACGTCAAGAAATCGAAAATATTATATAAGCCAAATAAAGTTACAGTATTTAACATCTAAATCTCATGCTTTAAAAATTCATGAAGTTTCTGCTTAGCATGTGCCTATTGGCTATTAGTTTTTCACGTTTCAATTCATTAAATTCCTCTTTCTCTAATGAGTTTCCCTTCCTTTCCTTATCATTTCTGTATTCATATTCCTTTTGTTAGGTAAATGTGTTTTCCCTTACTTTCCATTTTCCCCTTTTTAATTTACATTTCTCTCTCTAATAGCCTTTAATGATTTTGAGTTATCATAGAAATGAGCATAAATTTTTCTCAACCTTGGAGGATCCTAGAGTTTATAGGTTGGATATATATATGGAATTCAACAAATTAAAAAGCCTATGTATTTAATTTTCCTGATAAAGAAGAGTAGTTCTTGGTCGTTTTGTCATGAAATTGACATCTATATATAAGTTTCAATATGGTAGATTCTGGATATATCTTTATATTAAAATGGGTTCTTACTAAACATTTTTTTTCCGGCCGATTACTTATATATATATAGTCAAAGTTAAAAATTATTTCCCACATTGTGCATCAACTTTATATGAAGTTTCTTAATTAGTACTACATATAGAAGAAAACAAATTTTCATTTGTTAGTCCATTATCTTTGTAGTTAAATTGAAGAAATTTAACATTGTGGCAAATGACTTAAATGCATATTATACAAATTATTGAAACTTGTGCTTTTTTTTTTTTTTTGTAAAATAATTTTAAGATACGAAAAGAGAAGAGATATAATAGAATAATGTAGACATAGTATTTAAAGTTTAAAGTGTCTCTTTTTTCAAGTGAATGAATTAAAACATGGATATGTTGGATGAGCCAACAGATATATAGATCTAACAAACTCATGAATAATTATATAGATCTTTTAGAAATGGGAAAAAGTGAACATTAATAAAGAATTGAGAAGGGTATACGTAGTAGCTTTTTGCCATTATATCATAAAGGGTTGATGTCCACATTAAATTCCAACTTTTGATATGTTTTGAAGTTTGATAATATTTCTGCAAATCCTCATGCATGCTGTCGAGTGTCGACGACTGGAATGAATAATTCTTTTTTTTTCAAGACCTTTTAGACATTAAGTGTTCTGTACATAGAGTTTGTTCATCCAATCAAATCATATAAGATCAGTAGATTCAACTTGCAAGACTATACATAGAAATCGTAATATATATATATATATATATATATATTTAGGTGAAGAAATGGTTGTTCCAGTGCAGAACTAGTCACAACAATGACCATTGACATGATTTGAATCCTAAACCTTTCAAGTAGTGGTTAGAAGGTTTACCAATTATCGACTCAACTAACCTCAATTGATACTGGTATTATTATACAACTTGTAAATTTTTGATTGATATGACAAATTATATATCGTCCATTAAAAAAAATGGTTACAATTTTTTTTTAAAAAAATTACCTATTATTATTGTTAGTAAATCTCTGGGGTAAATGAAGCTGTATCTATTTTTATGAAGAAATATATTGGAGCTATAAATATCTGAAGGGGAAGTGATCCCACAAAAACATAATTAAAATGACCCACTATCTGTTTTTCTCTTTTAATTTATTTGGGAAATTTTAGAAACCGTTAAAGCTTAGAATTATTGAAGTACAACTTTAAATAGCTACAAGTAAAATGTTTCTATTCCCAGGAGCATATCCAAGCTGCCCTTTTCATATGTTTTCTTCAACCCATTAACAATTGGGAAAATTACACTGTTTTTTCCTATGCCAATTTGCATATAATTGGGAAAAATTAACACTATTTCTCAATTTCACTATGCAATTTGCATACCTCTAGATATATAATATTCCCATTTTTTTCCCGCTAATAATAACAACTTTTACCAACTAAATTAATTCTCCATAGTCCATTTTTTTTTTCAATTAATAGATTGAATTAAAACAAATTGGTGGCCATGTGCCTGTTATTACTGAAGTTCGCCCATATGGGCAGCTTTGAAGTTTATTAAAATATTTGGGAAATACGAAGGGAAATTAGAAGGCCACGTATATGTATAGTCGTGTACGTATATCGTCGTACACTTATCAAGAAAAAGTGCATCCTTGGCCCTCTTCGCCAAGGCTGTACGTATTTATTGAAACTCTTTTTCAATTTATATATCTTTTTGGTTTGTTGGAAATTATAATAATTAAGGGAGAAAAATGTTTTCACTTTTCATACTACTTTTAATCATAAATTTGATTTCTCATATATCATTAAAAAGAAAGAGTCAACCGAAAAAGAGAGAATTAAATATTTAAGAATATCCATTCCTTTTTTTTTTTGTGAAAAGAATATCCATTCCTTTATTTGTTTTGAAATATAAAAGATACAATATTCTCGAAGAACATTTTAATTTACCAAAATTATTGGGATATATAAGGTAAATTAAAATGATCCATTCTAAGTTACCAAAGTTTAGATGTTTTTTTTATCGATGAATGTACATATAAAAAAACAAAGGAAATTATACTGTTAATTAGAGAAAAAATTAAATGATATTATTATATTTTGACAAAATAATAAAATTAACTAGAAATTGTGCTATTAACAAATACTAATATGGAAGGCATGAGCAGATCATGAAACTTGTATAAACTTGATTGGAGGGCCACCATTTATTCACCAGATGCAGTCTGTGCCCTTCAAATTCAGATTTTTCACACGTTTTTTATCGCCAATTC
The DNA here is from genome assembly GCA_001974805.1 of Corchorus capsularis. NCBI lineage: Eukaryota > Viridiplantae > Streptophyta > Magnoliopsida > Malvales > Malvaceae > Corchorus > Corchorus capsularis. Next base: position 24,462 of record AWWV01011988.1, on the reverse strand, counting down.
TATCGCCTTTGCCCTTTCGGTTTAATTGTGAAAATAAATTTTTGGGATAACCGTAAAACAGATTTGCAATTATTTTTCTTTCTTTTGTATACCTTCCCTATTGGGCCTAGACAAGGTAATTTTATCCTATAAAAAAGTTTATACTAAGTCTCTGTGAAACAAACATAAAAAGAGAAAAAAACAACAAATTTTACATAGTATTTTTTTTTTCATCTCATACGGTATCTAGAGTTTAGTCATGACTTATTCGGGTTTGATCCATTCCCCAGGTTCTTATTTAACTTTCGCACACTTGGTTTTGATGAGCAAGTCTATCAATGAGGACAGTTGCATATTTAAGGTCTCAAACATGAGATTTACTAAAATTGGAATAAACCGCTTACCATTTGATTTAAGTTGGAACAAACCGTTTATCACTTGATTCAACCCTGATTGGTAAAACCTTATAGCTTATACAAATCAAACTGAGAAAAAGAAGGAATAAATTGCAAGTGACATGATGCTAAAAAAAAATTGCAAGTGACTTTTACGTTTATAGCAAATGAAAATGACCCAAACGGTATTGTCTGTCATCCACGTATTTGCATAAGTTGACAAAACAGACCCCGTTTTGCTTCCATTCTATTAGGAAGTATTTTCAATTCAAATTACCATCACTAATTTTTTTTGGCAGAAAAATTACCATCACTAATTAATATTTAATATCAATACTTTTTCTATGCCAAGAAAGCAATTTTATAGATTTTTTTTTTCCTGAATGGATTGAGTTTTGTATTTTGACTTTCTAAATGACACTGATCCTCTCTTTCGGCTCTCCGTTTGGCATCAAAGCAATTTTTATAGACAGTGTGCAAACAAAAAAGAAAATTGTGAGCAAAAAGAAGGCAATTTTATAGATTTGATCAAACAAAATTTTGTAGTAGTATAGACTATAGAGAATCCATCATTTAAAAATGTATCCTTAATAAAAAAAAATGATAACTAAATTCTATAGAGTTATGATTAAATTTGTTGATTGAAGATATGCGACAAATTCTTTCACTTTTTTCTTTTTGGTCTTAATTTTTTGGCCTTAATGAGATGACTTGTGTGGGCTGCATTCCAATTCCAAGTCTAAGAAAAAAGCCATAATCCCAAACGAGCCGTGGCTCCAAAGCAGGCAAAAGAGACATAAAGCACAGTATATGACCCATTACAAAGTTTAAATAATACACTTTTTACCTTTTTTGGGTATAATTATTGTTTCTTCAATTCAAAGTACTTTTGACCACCAATCCATCATTAACTATTTACTATGTCTTCATGAAGTTTTGATTTGATTGTGATTCTACAAACTGTATGAACATTTAATTCAATTCAGTTGAATAAATGAAAGCATATAGTGTATATATATCTATATATATACACACACACATATGGTCCAAATTAAATCCAGCTATAAATATTTGAAAAATGAAATAATTAAAGAAAAGAGTTTCAAAGGAATGTAGAACGATTATTTAAGAGAAATAAAAATGTTGACAAGCAAGCTTGACCAACATTCATAGTTTAAGTTTATACTCGTAAACTTTTTCTTTTGGGTTCTAACTTCTAAATATAAAGAGAAATGTGTGGATCTTTCTATATTTTTCTACCTAATTTTAATAAATTAATACTAATAGGTAAGTCAGCTTTTTATATATGCCGTTAAATTGTTAGAACTATTTTCATTTAAGTACAATTCGATTCAAGACTTTCACATTTGGGGCAAATCAAAGTACTGTACGTTATGTCCAATTTTATAGTGTTCTCACAATGAAGTTGAGATTTTATTCGATGATGCCAACACGGTTTCTTCTTCAATTCACTTAAATTAAATTAACTTAAGTCTTTTTTTTTCTTTGAAGGACATATATAATTTTTGTGGACTTCATTTTATTATAAGTAAAGGCAAACTCTCTTAAGTCTCAATTAATTAGGTACAAATTTCGTCTTTTATGGTGCTATATTGTCTACATTCCTGACGAATTGTTCCCCTTATTCCTACCATCTTTGGAAAATCAAAACGATGAAATCTATTGACTTTCACCTTAATTTGCCCATTTCTCCCCCAATGTTGCTTTTGCGTAATTGAATTCCATTTCCCTGCAAAACCAATTATTTTCATGTATTTGGGTTTTTTTCTGCCCCAAAATAATGGGTTTTATTAGCAATTTATAATCACAAAGCATACAAATTAATGGCCTAGAACTAGAAAAATCTATAAGTTTATGAATAGAATAGAAATAAGATATGGAAAAAAGTACATTTTCTAGTTAGACCCAGTTTCAAAAAAATCTCAAATCAAATTCCAACAGCCTCAATTGCCATAAATTCACATTAGCTTTTGAGAAATGAGGAATTGGACTACACGAAAAGAAAGCAAAAGAGATAGTAGACATTTGAGTTAACCTTGATATTTGTTTTTTGAGTTCTATGGAAGTTCTAGTTTCTAAACAAGGTAATTATCTTATAAAATTTGGTTACGGATCCAACCAAATTTCACTTCAACTAAGATTTGTCCGGTCCTAGACCCAACACATTTGGTTGGATTAATCAATCATAGGACGACGCGTGGTAAGAAGGCAAAAATGACCCCAAAGATATAATAAAAGCTAGGAAGTTGGTGAATGAATCATAAAAAAGAAAATATCTTAGAACAAAATCCCAATTGGCTAAATAGTTCATATTTCCAGAAACTAATTTTGAAGAAGCAAAATCTGGTGCACTGGAAAATATGGGAAAGTTTTGTTTTTATAAAACACAAGAAGAAGAAGAAGAAGAATGAACCATGAATTGATGAAGAATCAAGTTTCCGATTGTGGAAAGATGATGATAGTGCAATGAGGAAAGGCGATGATTGATGTGGACAGGGGATTTTTGGTTTGGGGGTGGGGGCCCGTGTTTTGAACCAATAATAAACGTTATTGGGCTTTCATGCAAATAGGGACCACCCCATTTCCATACAAAACCCAAAAGGTAAGAAATTTCATTAAAGTCCATTTGTCTAATTTCAATCTTGTTGAGACAAAGACAAAAACCCTTTTCCCCAACTGCACAGGATTTCACTTTACATGATTTATTTTTTTTTATCTTCTGTTTAAAAAAAAAAAACAAGAGGGGAAAAAAAATCTGGTTGCTTTTTATCTTTTGGTTTTGGTGTGTTTGATTTGATTGATATTTGTATGCGAATAAGAGACTTTGGAGCAACACATATTATATTTGATATTTTATACTTTGGTCAAGGCAGAGATGAATCTTTTAAGTTTGAATTATATTACTTAGTTTGGTGATTAATATCAAAAGCATAAATAGTTATAAAGACGGCTTGACAAAAATGCTATTAGAATAATAAATAAAATACTACTAGTATATTACATAGCCGGAGCCAATTGATCATATGGTTTTGTCTCAGGATTATGATGTTGCCAAGTCCATCAATTTTCATGACATTTTTTGGGAAATGATCAATGAACACCTAAAGCATAGCAATTTTGTAAAATTCTAGAAGGGGGATCGAATGATTAGCTCTCTAAACCTCTTAATCTAAACTATTATGTCAAGAAAATGTATGCACATATGTTTGGAGATTTAGTAGAGAAGGAAAATTTGATGATTAAGACTTAAGAGTGTATACATACACACTTTCAATTCTTAATTCTTCTCCCAAATATTCCTTCCTATAATTCTTAGGGAACTACCATTACCCTCCGACGAAGGAGCAAATTATCCCGATTTTAATTTATAAATATTACAAAATGTCTTTGACGCGATAATTCATGGGAAAAAAGACTACTATATCTTATGATAAATACGTTTGTGTTCTGCAGCACTCATTGCAAGCACTTCAGCAAGAGAGCAACCATTTTCCGGTCAAAGATTTGCTAGAAAACCCCATGTTCAGTTTTGGACTTTTTGGTTTACTTTGCCAATGTTGCTGCCAATAATTTTAATAAAGGGGAGGATAAATGACATTGCAAGTTCTTCTAGCTATAGTAATTAATCTACTTCTTCTCATGCGTCTCTATTAATTTCTGTTTAGAATTTTAACTTTTACGATCTTTTTGGATATTTGGGTACAGAGGTATGAACATTATCTGAAATAGTTTGTCCATACTTAACCAGTATCTTTCATTAATTAATCGTTAATTATATATAATTCCCAGAGTCCAGTTGGTTTTTTCTCAAAATAAGGCACTACTTTGAAAATGTTACCAGCTCAAAAATGAAAATGTTGTAAAGCATGTGATCATGATTTATAAGTTGGTAAATCAGTAGCAGTCAATTTAGAATTGCTTGCTAATTTATTATCACCTCAAATATTATAGCTCTGGCCTCAGAGAGTATATACTAATCATTAATGGTTTCCCATTGACTGGGCGTAACGTTAATTAAACACAAGATAGTAAATAATTGAGCTTTGTCGGTTCAAATTTTCAAACCAGTTTTTTTTTCCTTGCTGGCTATAGAGCCAAGTCCAATTGAGTCCCCACATAGATATAATATATGCCTTCGAACTTCGGAAGGGTTGCTTTAGTGAGGCCAGGGGGTTGACTCTTCATTTCTCTTCTGCTATGCTATGTAGTAGTATATTTATTATTATTGACCTAAATTAATGCTACTTGAAAATTGCCATCTGATTTAACATGGTGTGGGACTCTGGGTTTAATTGTTTGCAATATTTCTGTTAGAAACTTAGAACAAGACATTTATCAAACATATATTGATAATAATATGAGTGTGTTTATTATGAACAAATCATCGTCCAATCACATTCCAAAACACATAATAAGATTATAGTAGAAGGATAAGTTACATTGACAATTGAAAATGCATAACACATCCAAATCTTATCAAGTTAATGTAAGCATATATAAACTATTAATGGCCTAGGAGTAGTAGCTAGCTAGGGGCAGAAAAACAAAAAGTAAAATGAAGTGCACCAAATAATATTTTCATTATGATTGCATGTATTTGTTGTTTGGTCAAAAAGAAATTATTGTAATGTTGTTGGTGTCAAAATTTGATCATATTATTATAATATATTTTTGTGTCTTTGCCGAATGACACCCAGATCTTTTATTAATAGATATATGATTCACGATAAAATCTCGAATTTGAAACCTGTGCTTTCTCAATATTTTTCATTTTTTTTTTTGTCTCAAATTAAGATTATCATCATTATAGAAGTACTATAGAGAGAAAGAGAGACAAAATGGGAGTCTCAATCAAGTTATTATCTGAGTCAGAGACACACAATAATGAAAAATGATAATGCAACACTTAAATCGAGAAGGGAGATCCTAAATGAACAACCTCATAATTTGGTATGTACGAATGAGGCTGCAGCTGCAGATAATCATTCATATCCATCGATGTGGTTAGTATATATATGCATAGCCCTGGCGGGGCCTGTCAAAATTTCGGTTGACAAATGTTTCAACGTTAGCGTTATATCAATGTTTGCAACTATATTTTTTTGGTGGAGCCCTGGGGTTGGAAACATGATTCATGTCCATTTCATTTCACATAATAGGGAACGACGGGCCAAATCTGATGAATCTGTGGCCTTGAATTGGTTTTCCTTGTAGTGATGATAATGGGATCATCTTAGGGTCTAAAAATGTCTATGTTTTGGATTATTTGAGCACGAAATTTAATGAAGAGATCCATGTTAGTTATCCTTTTTTCATGTTTGGGGGCCTTTGGCGAATAATTGCTTCCTTGATTGCATATATTGCATTTGTAGATGTGAAAAAGCAGATAATGTTGAAATTAAAAACACAAGTAAAGCAAATTTAAATTGCATGATTGATAGAGTAATTAGCACCTGTTGCAAACACACGTAGATCAAACTTTTCCCTCTTTAATTATAATATATGTATACCATGATTCCCCTCTTTGAAAAAGTAATTCTTTTGAATTAGCAGAGCAACTTACTTTTACTTTGAATGTTGGAAGTATGAACTTGTTTGTGAATCTTGTGCGCCCATAATATTTGGTATCCAAAGTTCTAGATTTACTGCTTCTAAAAGTGTTCACCTTTTTACATCTTTATTTAGGAAGACTCAAGTACTGTTATTCAAATTAATTAATTGTTGATAGATATCAGAAAATTTGGCTGCCTAATACGGTAAAATGACACGAAACTGGTTGCTGGATTACTTTTTGTCATCTCCCTTTCTTTCTCACTGGAACTTTCTATGTATCTTCTTGCTAGCTTTTGGTTTTCCTCAATTATTATAGAATCGATTCATAACCAGATTAGTCATATTTCTGCTTACCAGAATTGGAAAACTTTTGGCTGTGAAATCAAAGCGAACTCAAAATTTGCATGCATCTGTTAAATAATATAAGTAGCAGTAATTTGGGAGACGAAGAACGATCCCTTATTGCAAACAAACAAACAATTTTTTTTTTTTTTTTTTTTTAAAAAGCCATAGAACAATGACATATAAAGGTTCGCGTAGCTTTGCTCGTAGGCCCAAAGCCGAAACCCATTAATGACAACAGAAATTACAATGGACGTGACCAAATAGAAGGCCCGTTTCTTCGAATCAAATTTGGGTTGTTGCGCTCGAAATTTCCAAGCAAATCCGGCTGCCCATATAGAAAATGGGCCAGCTCTCTTCTCTTTCAGTTGTACTGCCTCACCCACACAGCGCAGCTTTGAGTTTTTCTTTCGAATTCCATGTATATAAAATTATAAATATAAAAAAAATTTAATAATGGCAACTTCTTGATATAATATGTCTATTATCTAGCACCACCATCCTCTTTTCTAATCCATTGTCTTACTTGTTGTTTTCTTGTATTTGGTGCTCTGTGCTTCCTCATGCCTGGGTTCCAGTGCTTACTGGTGCGAGGCCTTGTTGAGGAGCTACTAGAATTTGTTTCTGCATTGGCTCCTCGATCACTTTGCGGTTGCTCTGTAGTTTCATTGGTATTACCATTTTGCGGTTGCTCTGTAGTTTCATTGGTATTAGCATTGTTAGCCAACGTGGCCGGATTCTGAGCATTTGTAACAGGCAGAACAATGTCATCTTTCTTGGACTTGGAGCCAATCAAGCCACTATTTTCTTCCTGCAGCTTTAATATCGCTTCAAATTTCTGCCTTCTTATATTCTCCGATTCGGAATGAATAACACTCTCATCATCTTTAACTTCAGTTTTGTCCAAACTCTAGAATCCAACCAAAAAGAGAGCTTAGATTAATCAACTTCAACTGAGAAAGAAAAATATACAGATATTAAATGTTGAATACTATATAAAGACCAAGAAAGTGTGAATAATTGGGCACACTAGTGACTATTCATGTCCACATGGTTGAAGTACTCGTGTTATTACAAGATATAAGAATGCTTTTGCAAGATCTACCACTAAAAAACAGATGGCATACCTGTTGAGAAGAATGAGTCCCAACCAGGTCAAGCACATGTTCAATATCCTTGGCATGAAAAACCTTACGGCAAACAGGACAGTTTCCCATGCTTTCTTTCTCTGCTCCATTCAAGTAAAAAATTACCAATTCAGGCAAATCATAAAAGAAAAAGGAAAATAAGCAAGTTGATGAAATCAGGCAACTCTTTTTATGTTACGAGGATTGAATAGAACAAAAGTAAACAATGTCATACAAATATGGAACCTTTAGAAATATAGTAAGAGTATTTAACCTCATTATACATTTTGCACCTCACTACCAAGCTAATATGAAACCCGAGTCACCTTATCATCAGTTACTTATCCTTCTCCAGCTACAATGATATAAACCTCTTATAACACCCAAAAACATGAAGATATGTACTATAGGAGCTTTGACATGACATACCTTGTCCACTTCCTCTGTTCCTTGAAAGAGACAACGTTGAACTGGATGTATTCTTCGCATCCTTGTTAACAGTTTGAATCCAATTCCACCATCTAATAATGCACTCACTGCCATACAAAAAATTCAATAAAACATGAGGAAGAATAAAACTAAAATAACAAACTTATCCAAAATGTATCATTAGTGACAACTGAAACAAAAGAACAAGCATGTGAAATTTAGCCACATCAGTAATACAACCCTACCTATGAAAACAATGAAAACAGGACATCAGCTTCATAAAAGGCAACGTTTCTGTCTGGTCATCTTCTGACATCAAAGGAAATAAACACAACGGACAATCCCCATCAGGGTGATTCATTGAAGAAAGTTTCTCAACCGCTTCCTACAAATAAACTAGAATGATTACCATTCTTTTGAAAATAGTAAAATTCCATAGTCCAATAAACTATAAACAACAAAACTTCAAATTACAAATTCCATGAAAGCACAATGTCCATTTCATCTGTCTAGATGTTCCTATACCTATTCTACAAAAATGCAGAAAGGCATTATCAAGTCATACTCATACCAATAGGAAAGATAATACGAAACTGGAAATTATCATGGTTATATAAAAAGTCATAATGAAATTGAAGCAGACTTATTAACAACACTTGTCACATACTTTAGAAGCCAATATACCTCATTTGCTTTCTTATACATTTTCGGAATCAACAAGAATAAAAACAGTAATGCAAATCCACCTAACAATTTACCTCACAAATTGCTACGAGCATAAAACAAGAGGGGAGCTCACACGCTCTGTCTCGTATGCTACTTATGAGATGTGTTTGCCTTTGTTCATCAAGACCCTTGGAATCTATTAGATAAATAAGAGGAGGCTCCTCAGGATACTGTCATGGAGAACATAGAATTAGTGGCAGAACAGCAAAAATCCAGCCTTTATTATAACTTAAAATCAAAGTTTCTTCAATGTAACTAAGCATATGTTTGCAATAATCATGACCTAATTCTTACACACCCTAGCTATAATGAACTACTTAAAGTTATAAATTGAAAGAATTTAGAAGAAAAAAAGGTAAATAGAACAATCTCGAAGGTAAAGAAGCAAAACAAACTGAAAGCCATTAAAATACCTTAGAGGTAGCTCGAATTCCAATAACTGCTTCGACAAACTGCAAAAGAATGTTAAGAAAAGGATCAAATGTATCTTAGAATTAGATTTCGCTTAAAATTTAGCTCAAAGCATCCAACTTTATCGGACTAATTGAACTAAAAGATGCCCAAATTTGTTAAAGAAAGGATCTTTAAAGGAAAAGAACCCTTATTTTGCAATTCCAGGAAATTTTACCTGTTGGGAAGAGACATCGGCGGTGCGAGGCTTGATGTGGAGGTGAATACACGGAGGATAAGATTCAATAACCTGGCAATCCTCCCCGTAAACAGATTGCACCGCTTCCACTTCAATCTTCACTTCCTCTTCTTCCGCCATGTTTTTCTTATTCTTCCTGCTGTATTTAATTTTAATCTACCCAAAGAATATACTTAGAAAAATCTTCATGTCAAATTTTGAAGAGGAAACAAAAGCTCGATCCGCTCAGTTGGCTATATAAAATCCACTTATTTTTACTTCATCGGAGAAAAAAGTTGTTTTATTCTTACAGCATAAAAATGTTGGTAGCAATGTTTACTTGGGCTCTTAAAGCCCAAAACATTAACATAAGCAAGCCCGGATAAATGAAGTTAGATATGTCGGTTACGGTTCCTACATATTAAAAAACCCCAATTTTTCGGCCCAAAAACAAGAACCTAATTCAGCTTAAGTTTCACTTGACCCAAATATATTGTGCCAGTCTGCCAGAATGCCTATCCTTATCGGTATAATAATAATTTTTTTTGGCTATTTTCTTGGCAAATTTCAATTACACGTCCTTTTCATTTTATCCTTGTATCTTTTTCTATTCAATTTCCAATTTCCGTTACCCTTTTGCCACTTTTTATCTTCTATTTTTTTTAAATATATATTATTCATCCAATGTCAGAAAAAGAATCTACCATTAAAAACTGTTTTATAAAGAAATCAATTGGGAAAAAAAAAGCAACTACCAATCTAATGGCAATTTTCAACTACTACAAAGAGAAACATTTATCTGATCTTTAGCAATATGCTTAAACCATGTATCCTAAATAGTATAACATCAATAATAGCATTAAAAGACTATTTTATTGTCTGTATTTTATGATTGAAAATTTTTACATTTCGCTCACTCCAAACAATGTCGCAATAAGCGCTCCAAACAAGTTTTAAGATTAAAGAAAAAAAAGATTTCCCCTTAATCTTTGTGACAATCCACTGCAATTCTTCAAACCAATCTCTAAACAGACCTCATCAAATCACAAGCTATCAACACACGCTCTTAAAAAACTTCTTTGTATATTCACATGTGTAAATAACAAATGATCCTCCTTGCATTATTTTGAAGGAGTGGACTAGGGGGAGGGTCAATACTCAAATTTTCAGCAAGTAAACGTTGGAATTGGGCTGGAAGGCGGCCCAAATATCTTTTTCTGCTTAAACAACAGTGAATGAAGTGAAAAAAGGACAAAGAAAAAGAGTTCTCTAATATATAAATCACCCATCAACGGTGAAGAATCAAACACGTGGCACACAAATCTATCCTCAAAACCCATTTTACATGATGCTATTCTGGGGCAGTATCCTTGAAGATAAGCCAAAACCCCTAGCCCATCCCAGGATGGCATATCCGTAAATGTAATCAAAGCTTAGCCCCACAAATGGAAACCTCACTCTCTCACTATCTACCAAAACACCTACTAAAAATATAAACTTTGAAATTTTTTATTTAAAAAAAATATCCCCCAAATTTTATAATCTAGAGGAGACCAAACTTCCTACAACAAAGAAAAGCAATAAATTGAAGCACATTTTCAGATTAGGTTTCACTCTCTCTTTCCTTTCTCTCTCCGCTCTCTACTCTTGCGGCTAGGGTTTTTCTCTCTCAACACTCTTCCTTTCTCTTTTAACTTTCCTTTATATTCTTTTCTTTTCTTTTCTTACTTCACTTTCTTACAGATCTATTTATTCCAAGATTCATTTAATTATTACACCTCAATAAAAATCTCCATGGAAGTTTTGTTAGAGTAGTGGTTTTCTGGTCGCCTTTTTTGGTGAGTTATAAAAGGACCTGCCTTTGGGTAACAAGGGGTTTGGTAAGGGTTAGTTTGGGTATTCTTTGATTGAAGAAATGGCCACCATGAACCCTTTTGATTTGTTGGGTGATGATGATACTGGAGAAATATCAGTACTCATTGCTGCTCAGCAAAAGGCTGTCGCCGCCGCAACCACCACCGCCGCCGCCGCACCCGCTAAGAAGGGAACGGCTCAGTCTCAGGCTGCAACTCAGGCTAAATCTGCTAAGCTTCCTTCCAAGCCTCTCCCTCCTGCTCAGGCTGGTGAGCTGCTTTCCCTCATAAAAGTTGTAATTTTCGAGATTTTTGTATTGTTCGTTGCTTTAATGCTGTTTGCTTTCATTGTAAGATAGTATCTTATTAAAAATTGAATCTTATTTGTCTGTTAGGCTTGATTTTAATTTATTGTGTCAATATTAAGATATCTTTTTGAGGTGTCTAGGCTCTAGCTGCGGGGTTTTAAGTGAGTTTATGTTTCATTTCTGTCACAGAGAGTTTAGGAGACTTATAGATATATTGTTTCTTTATTTATTAATTCGCGCAAGAAACAGAACACGTCTAACAAATGTTGATTTTAGAACATTGACGCATGTTCCTTGTCAGTGCACGTGCTAGAGTTTTTTTTTGTCAGTTGTGTAGTTGGCATGTGCAAGGAGATATAGTTGGAATGTAACAATCGAGAGGATGTTATTTAGTCAAGTAACTCTGCAGAGTGAAGGGAGTAAAAGTTCAGAAAGTTTATTGGCTTTTTATATGTAGCTTTTATCATCTAAACAAGGATTCTGCTAGTGGCTTTTATATCAACTTGATATATCTCTCTGGTTTTTTTACATGCATTTATATTCAGTAATCAGTATGTATTATGTCTGGTTGAAGAGTTCTGATTTTGTGGATTTACGTGTTACCATCCATAGTGATTAGGATGGATATCTCGTATCCGAAAATTAGCAGTTCACTTCTTGATCTCTGCATCAAATGATGCTATTAGCTTTTATGGGCTAATTACTGACATCTGAACTTTAATTTTCAAGTGAGAGAGGCTAAGAATGAAGGTGCTCGTGGTGGAGGCCGTGGTGGACGTGGATATGGGCGTGGACGTGGTGGTAGTGGTGGATACAGACGTGATTCTGCCAATGATGAGAACTCATTCAGTAACACTGCTGTACCTGCTGGTCAAGGTGCACCTGAAGATGGAGAGGGTGGAAAGCCCTCTGAAAGACGTGGCTATGTTGGCGGTCCTCGTCCTTACCGCGGTGGTCGTCGTGGTGGTTTTAGTAATGGGGATGATGCAGAAGGAGAGCGACCTCGCAGGATGTTTGAACGCCGTAGTGGCACTGGACGCGGGTAATTGTTGCGACTTAGGTTTAATACAATATATGCATTTCATTATTTTGTCCAAGTTTGAAAACTGATTTTTTTTTGTTCACTATTCTTGTCTGCAGCAATGAGCTCAAACGTGAAGGCTCAGGCCGTGGGAATTGGGGAACTCCAACTGATGAACTTGCTCAGTGAGTTAACTTAGTGGTTAACTTTCAGTGCTATTTTATACAATTAAATAAATTCACCACTAATATTTTTACTTTTTTGCCATTCAGGGTTACTGAAGAAGGTGTCAACGAAAGTGAGAAGAATTTAGGTGATGAAAAGCCTGCAGGAGAAGAGGATGGGGCAGATGCTAACAAGGAGAACCCCAATGAATCTGAGGAAAAAGAACCTGAGGATAAGGTAGATTCAACCGGCAATTCATCACTTTAGATGGTTATTAACATCTGTAAATGTAAGCTATTAACTTTATACTGCACAATGTTTGATATTGTTTTTTAATAGGAGATGACTCTTGAGGAGTATGAGAAGGTGCTGGAAGAAAAGAGGAAGGCACTTCAGGCACTCAAGACTGAGACTGAGGAAAGAAAGGTAGATACAAAGGAGTTCGAGTCGATGCAGCAACTTTCAAATAAGAAGAGTAATGATGAGATCTTCATCAAATTGGTAAGATCCGGTGCTTCAGTTTCTGCAAAGTCTTATTTTTTTATTATTCATGGTATTTGGCATATATGTAATAATATTTGTTCCCCCAATCTTCTCTAGGGCTCTGATAAGGATAAGAAAAAAGAGGCAGCCGACAAGGAAGAGAGAGCAAAGAAGGTTCACCATTGATATAATCTCTCTGCTGTGACTTGACAATTTTTAGATAATGCTTGCAAATTTTCTCCATTTTTTTTTGGTCTTTAGCAATTCTAATTCATCATGCTGTAATGTGTTTCCTGCATATACTGATTCTTGGTCTTATGGTGGTGGTAGTCTCTCAGCATTAATGAATTTCTGAAGCCTGCTGAAGGGGAGAGGTACTACAACCCAGGTGGACGTGGTCGTGGCCGCGGGCGTGGCTCAAGAGGTTTTGGCGGAGGCAATGCTGCAAGTAATGTGCCAGCACCTTCCATTGAAGACCCTGGGCAGTTCCCAACTTTGGGGGGCAAGTGAGATTTCTCTTGAACCCCACTTACAATCTTGTTGGCTTTCCTGGATTTTTGGGTTCTTTAAATTTTGGGCAGGAAATGAACTCAAATAATCTGGTTTCCTGTTGCCAAAGGATCTCTGAATTTTATGTTTTAAAATGTATATTTCAGTTTTCTTGTAGTGCCTCCCTCCTGGTATGCATATGCTCTGCTGTGATTTTACTGTCTGAAAATATTTTGGAGCCATGTGAAACAATCTATTTATGACTAGAAACTATTGTTGCTCAGTTTTGTTTTGGAATAGATGGAACTATTTTGCTACTTATTTACCCAAAATGGTGACCATGATAGTTGTCTTTGCACCCTGTTGTAACTTTTTGATCAAGAATGAATAGCAATTTAAGGAAAAGCAGTTCCAGTGAACTTATGATTTACTGTCTTTCAAATTGATTCTCCACTTGCTTACATTTTTTGAAATCCTTGGTTCTGCCGGTACCATGGTTTAGTTTCACCCAATGAGTTAATTAAAGATTTATTCTTCTTCTTATTACACCCCTAGACAAGAGTTGGAGGCTAGAATCATTTCCTGGTAGAATTTCACAGGAATTGAAGAGGATTGTCTTGAAAGAGATTGGTCTGTTGATACTTAATAAGGCTATTAATAATGATAGAGAAATTTTATGGCAATCTTTTCCTTTTACTGTTCTTTTCGTACATTTATTTCGACGATATCAATTGAATATGTGAATCATAAATGTACCTCGTTGTTAAGGACCGTAGAATAATGAAGGAAAATATTGGATGCTTCGACGGCAAATGCCAGTTGGACTTTGGCGGAACCGTAGAATCTAGTCCACCGACACTCCACTCGTGTACAAGTACAACTTTGTGCGTCTTTCTAATCTTTTCAAGGAATAATTCATTCATGCTTTCAGACATAGGGATATTTACGTAAATAATCATCCAAGGACTGGATTGGAAGTCCGACAATATCTTCTAACTTGAACGAACTCAAGTTTCTTCCTTCTTCCGTGACGTGAGTGATTCTCAACTGCAAAGTACAAACTAGCTCTGAGGAATAATTTGAATGTCGAAACTCGAACGAGGCGACAGCGTCACGACAAAATGCATAACCAGAGCAGTAAAATAGCCAACTCCATTACCAAGTTGGGATTTGGGCTTAGGGCTTCGGGGATCGTGGAGCACAGAGCAAGGAAACATTTGTACAAAGATGCATCGTGTGCAACTTTTGACTTTTGGGCCCAACCCAAGTTTCTACTACGCTAGAGGAAGCTTTAAGGGATTTTAGCTAAGAAAATTAACGGCAAAGCCTGGGGGAAACTGCCTCCATATATTATGATAATGCTATGAATTGAGAAACAATTTAAAAAATTAATCCCTCGTCCGATTATAATCAGAAAAATCAATGAATCAGACACTGAACCCATTCATTCATCACATAGGAATACCAATGACGGGCTTTCTAATTCCAAATGTACTTAAAAACGCATAGTAAAATACACAATTAAGAAATACGTGACAAGAGGAAGAACACTATTATTTAACTGACAATCAGACGCTGTATAACCCTTCACATTAATAAGTGTATTGAAACGAATGAGATCCTCTATTGAGGTTGGTCTAGAGAAAATAAGTTTTCAACTGAGAGTTAAGAAACATGTAATCTTACACGCCATAAGAGGCAGCATACTGCAGGATAAGCAGAGTTTCCTACGAGACCACCGACTTTTAGGAAGAGCAGCAGCCACTCTTTTGTGCAACAGGTTGTCCTCGGATCTGTACTGTTGGAGGCTTTGCATTGTTCATCGCGGGTTGGCTCGCCATTCTGCATTCAGAGGATAAGTAGTGAGGAAAACAAGCAAATGTGCTGAACAATCAATGAGAACCAATAGTGTATGCATTCATGGGTTGAACCCAAACAGCCAGAACATGCCATTCAACTGTAAATACTTCAAATTAGCACCCCCGACATTTTTTAGCAAATTTATCTTAGTGTGTGATGCTGAGAAAACTAACAAGGAAAACGAATATGGATACCTATCCTTGATGGAAGCAGCCATGGCCATGAAAGCCTGTTCCACGTTTGTGGAATCTTTTGCACTTGTTTCCATAAAAGGTATGCCAACTTCATCTGCAAATGCCTGGAAGAAGAAAAGAAGAAAGATGGAGTAAGAAATAAAGCAGTAAATGCATATATAATGTCAACAATCACAATCTGATGACCACAGAGCTCTTTACATCATCAAAAGCTACTAAAAAGGATTTCCTCAAAAAGAGAAAATACCTTAGCAGTCTCATATGACACAACTTTATTTGCTGTAAGATCACACTTGTTTCCAACCAGCAGTTTGTTAACGTTGTCGCTTGCGTAGCGATCAATTTCATTCAGCCACTGCTTGACATTATTGAAGCTTTCTTGGTCTGTCACATCGTAAACAATCTAATAGAGGAACCACCAGCGAAAAACAATAGGAAGATTATGAAAAGTATTGACAAGGAATGGAAACCAGAAAAAGGAACTGGAAAAAACATAAGGAAAAGATCACCCACTATTATGCCATGAGCCCCACGGTAATAGCTGCTAGTGATTGTTCTAAATCGTTCTTGTCCAGCAGTGTCCCACTGTACATTGAACGAAGACCAAACTAACTAATTAGTCTTCAAGAAACCATTAAGAAGATAAAAAGACAAGAATACAAATGTAAGGTTGGTAAGGAACCTAGTATAACTGAATTAATAACATGATAATATACAAAAGAAAACAGTAGTGGCCAAAGATGAGCAGACAGCCAAACTCTCCCAATATAAACCTGGACGAGCCTATGACAGAAAATTTTGAAACGAATGGATTCAATAACAAAAAAAGGTAGCAGAGCAAGCAAACACGTACAATTTGAAGTTTAATGGTCTTCCCATCTTGCTCCACAGTACGAATTTTCTACCAAAAGGAAAACAGAGAAGGGACGAGAAGAATTAGAATAAGGGATATAAATTTTGGCATTTGAAAGTCAACTAAGCTTTATGGACAGTTTACTTACAAAATCAACCCCAATGGTGCTTATGTAACTTTCAATGTATGAATCATCCTGCATTAAAGAAGTTACATAGTGATCAATATTAAGATTTAGACATACACAACATTCTGATAGTATCAAGAGTTTGATAGCCCAATAGACACCTAAAATTGGTGTAAAGATTAAAATGTCAAAACGGTCCCAATGAAAACAATTTACCACATACTTACAAGACCTTTTACTCATTGACACTCAGTACATGCAATGGAACCTTTTAATCTATGATTATTAGTACTTACAATGGCTGCATACCCATAATGACATGAATAAAAACATTAAAGGTAACCACAAATACTTTCAAATTCACAGTTAATGGCTGGAAAAGTAAGTACATCACTATATAGTTTCAAATTCCAATGTCAAAAGAAACTCGGAAACTTACAGCAAACCTCAAAAGAAGGCAAGATTTTCCAACACCAGAATCTCCAATAAGCAGAAGCTTGAACAGATAGTCACTGAAAAAGAGTGCAATTAGATTCTACTTTTCAATGATTATTTCAATAATAAATCCTGTAAATAAATTTCTAACCAAATTCCATGTTTAAAACATTCGATAAAGTAAAATCCGGGATGTAAATAAGACATAAATGAAAAGCAAAAACAGAAGAAATGAAACGCCTAAATTTCATCAACAGATCCGAAAAAAAAAATCTCACGATTCTAGGGTTAGTAACAACCACGATTCTCAGTACACATAAAATTCAAGTAATTCCAACGATATCGAACCCGAAAAATTATAACCGACACCAGATTATAATATAAAGTATAAATCAATATATAAAAAGAGGCTTAATCTAAGGAGCATAGCGTGAAATTTAATGGAGAGAGAGAAAGAGACTTACTATTCGGGATTCATGGTAACGTGAAGAAAGACAAGGGGATCGAAGGAGAGGGCCGCCGGAATCCAAAAGAAACTTCCGGCGATATATCACCGAGATCTCGAACCGATTTCGCCTAAAAAGTCAGCGGAGAAAAGATGAAAGAGACCGGGAGAGGAAAACAATAAAGAAAAAAAAACAGAGGTTGAAAGGACACGCAAGGAAGGGGAGTCCGAATCGCAGAGATAATAATACACCGATCTTTTTTGTTTAAAACTTTAAAATGACTTCTCGGGATTTACGTTTTCCCCTAAAACAAACGACTCTCATCAGCCTTGGGTCAACTAAAATGGGCCAATCGGGGTTGGGCTAAATTTTTGAAATTTCGATCGTAGATTTTTTATTTTTCTACTTGGATCCAGGCCCATCACATTTCATATTACTTTTGAGATTGAGACGGGAAGCAAAAACGTCGACGTATCTGCTTGCGGCTTGGCTGGCTGCTAATTGGATCAAAACGACGTAGTTGACAAAGTACAGCTCAAGCCTCAAAGTCTTGTAGAAAAGATCGAAATGACATGAGTCATGGTTCATTATTTGCAGCAAAAAGCAAACAAGGAATCATGTGCATTATTGTTTGTATATACTTAGTGGCAACGTCATGAAGGGAAGAATTTTCCACAATTAATCAAAAGTGATCTGCTGTACTCCGACGTCACGAAATCTATAAACCATGTGCCTTTCATTATTAATACAAAGCTAAAAGCTCTATGGTTTTTATCTGCTGCAGTCCATTAATTGCTCTTGTAAGCCACAATCTGCGCATGTGATGGATGGATCAAACATATCTGTATTTATTCACCACTTGATCTCTCTGTTTCATGGCTTTGATCACACATTCAGTCAAGTAATTCCCATTAATATTATAAATATGTTAGCTGTATTTTAAAGCTGTCCAATATGGTTGTGCATGCATGTGTTTCAATTCTTGGGTCTTAACATCGAAGACAACGCAATAACTTAACCACTAAGAAGCTACTGCCTTTGTTTTTATTCCTTACTTACGTATACTATATATAATTAAAAAACGAAAAGTTTATTTGCAACGTTTAGCAACCAATTCATTGTTTTTAATTAGTCCACCAAAAAAGAAAAAAAACATATAAATATCTTGTATGCAATATAAATAAGCATGCACATGCAAGTTGCAGAGTGAAACAGAGCTAAGTAGGCTTCATATATATATAAATGCACACAGAGAGATAGCTGTGGTTTAAAGGATTGTTTCGAAGAATCATATAATTTGGACTTCGCATTACATTGCGGTTTCATCATGGGTATTTTTCTGGTTGATAGCCAGATATGGATCATAGCTCTAAGGTTCATGTGGATATTCTTTTCTGTATTTGTATATGTGTGCTGCCACTTTGCATATTGGTGATCTCTTGCATAGTTCATCAACTAAATAATATACCCAGGTAAGTTCTTGAATCATTTCAACCCACAATTTTGAGATCTTTATTAAATGATCGGTCAAGGGTCGACCATATTATACAGAGAGAATAATGAGGGTAAATTTTCTACTACTTCCATTCCACTGATCTCACTACTGTTTCATGAAGCCCTGCCTATTGCAGTGATTTTTCTATTTATTTGCTTGAATATATTGGAAATATGCAATTCACATTGATCCAATAACTTCTTACTTCGATTCAAAACTTTCAAACAAGATAGTTTTCTTCTTCCCTTCAAAACCAGTCTGGAGTACTCTTTGAAACATCCAAATTTGTGCTCTGTTTTGGAGACATTATTCATAACATTTGGTGTGCGTGTGTGTGTGTATATATGTGTGTGTGTGTTTTTTTTTTGGGGGGGGGGGGGCAGGTAAAGTTTATTTTCAACATGAATACATGATATTCCATCATTCAATGTTGAAACCATTTTTTTTTTTGGGTACATTATCAAATTGTTGGAAATGCTTTAGTTCAACTTTCTCTAGTATTTTCTCGAAAAAAAAATCTCTATTTTTTTTCTAAGATCTCAAAAGTAAGTTTTATAGTAGTAGTAATTTGTTTTGATCAAAATCAAATGACTGAATGCGGAATATTCTGAATTAATTAGACTTTGTCTGATATAGAAATTAATTCTTTTCACATATACCAAGTCTGCTCTGGAAGCTTGAGAATTACACGCTCAAAGTAGGGAACTATTGTAATTAAGAGAATAAGAAAGGATTATTTACATATATATTGCATTTTTTTTTTCAGGGGAAGCACACTAATGAGTTAACGTAAGACTTTGTAAATTAGAGAATTAATTAGAGTTTATTAGGTTTTTTACTTCTCTCATGAATCAAAATTTGAGTTAATGATCCTTTTTTTAACCATATTCATAGCAGCTGGTGAAGTATACATATACTGCAGATGCCAGATATAAAGGTAATGTACATTATGAAATAGAAAATACTATAAAATCAATAAAAAAAAAAAAAAAAAAACCAAAGCAAAGCAAAGCCATTTTTTTTTTTTTGAAGGTAAGCATTTATCTCTTATTTTTTTATTTTTCTTTGGAAGAAAGATTTCGTTGTTGGTGGATTTTGAATAAAGAATTTATCTCTTTTGGGTTTTTTTTTATCTCTTTTAGTTTTATTGTAATTCATTAGCACATATGCTAGTATGAAATTTTACAAATGATATGTCTCATGAAATTTTCAAATGTAGGATAATTTGTCACCTCCATTAGGGGGAAATTGTATTGAATCTATGAATTTTATGGGCTGACTATCTTCAATTTGGAAATTTATACGGCAAATTTTCACGATGTAAAGTTTAGAGCACAAAAATATAGCGAAGCATGATAGTAGCAGTTTAATTTAATAAAAATAGAAGGAATTCAATTTCCAACGAAAATAAATACACGTGGTGTGCTTTGGCTAAACAATTACTACTCCATTACGCAATGTGTTTTAAGTAGAAAATTTCTTATTTCGACTGTATTTGCAGCTAATTAAGACAGGTGGGTGAAACAGAATGGCTAATATTTGAAAGAAGTTATAATTTGTTTCAAACAGAATGGCAAGGCAAGGCGGCAAACTCAAAACTTAGAATGGTGCTAAGCATAATTTACTGATAATATTATGACTTCATGATAAAATATATATATCCCATTAAGAAGAAGAAGAAAAAAGCCCCGTTTTTCTTCGATTGGATTACGTAGGTCTCCCCCGTTTTGCTAAGTAAGACAGACTTGGAACGTGGATCAATCACATAAAATTTGACACCTGACGCTTTTACATGTAAGCAAAACAATGCTCGCCCACCAAATCCAAACCAGCCAGCCTGGACGTTATGAAATTCTACTGTGTAAACACTCGTATCGAAATCATGGCCCAAAGAAAACATAAATACCACGTGTCATAATCTCAAAAAGATGATTTTTAATCGAAAAGCGCTGAGCGATCAAATCGTAAACCTTTCCATGGAAAAAAGTATTAACCTTTGATGATGTATCGTCTGTTAATTCCAGTAAAAAGAAGCCGTTAGATGCAAAACGGAAGAAAAAAAAAAGTTCAACACTCGGAAGGAAAATGGCTGTAAACAGAGAAAACAGAGAGCTTCGCAAGAATCACAGAAAAAATGGGAGAGATTTTGATCCGTTTGAAAAACGAGTAAGTAGTCTAAATCTTACCTTCAATAACGTTATCAGAGAAATTATCAGATTAGGTTTGATTAATAACTTGTATAATATGTGCAATTTGTGATAAAGGTTCAATTAATCTGTATAATTGAGGTTTTTTTTCCCCAATTGTCTCCCAATTTGTTGTTCAAATAATATCAATGATCATGTTTTTATTTAAATAAGGAAATTATATGAATAGTATAAAGGAGAGGAAAATCAGATAATTGCAAAGACAGGGGATATGTTCAATTTTTTTCAGCAAGTTAAAACAGGGAAAATATGCCAGTATATACTATAAATTTGATTATTACTATATATAAGTTAAAAACTGAAATTGGTATCAAAGTGTATTTATATTTGCAAAGCTGTGGTAAGAAGCCTTAAAGTTGCAAATTGTAATCTAGTTAATGTAAACTAATTTTAAATTAATAAAGTTTTACCTTTGCGTAATTCTGATGCTCTATGTGGTGGATGAAAGATCAAGTTTTTTTAAGTAATTGCTGTTGGATAGTTGTTGTTTGATTGGAACTATTAAACCAGAGTAAAATGCAGTAGTGAGTACTGAGTAGGCTGTTAATTTACTCTTATTCTGGATAGAAATTGCTCTGAATAATCTTGGGTCATCTTTGGCGGCTGAATCGAATATAAATTCAAACTCCAAGATAC
Organism: Corchorus capsularis; assembly: GCA_001974805.1. Classification (NCBI taxonomy): domain Eukaryota; kingdom Viridiplantae; phylum Streptophyta; class Magnoliopsida; order Malvales; family Malvaceae; genus Corchorus; species Corchorus capsularis. Next base: position 2,690 of record AWWV01011988.1, on the reverse strand, counting down.
TTTTATTTATTAAATCGAAGATCAGAGCTACTCGTGTTGAGAGGGGTAGGGCACACAACACACTGCTAGTATATTAATTAGTATATTATATGATATTCTAAGTTCATAGCCATTTGCATAGGGATATCAGAAAATATCCCTATATGGCAGATTTGATTAGGCTAGAAGCATTTATAGCATGTATTACTGCAATGTCTGCATTTCCTTTCATGCAGTCTTCTTAATTGAATCGATGAACCTTCTGTCTGCAATGTTGTTGTTTGAGATAAAGTCAAGAAAATCTCTGAAACTGAACTCATTGTAGGAGACAGGATGTTGTTCATCCACAAGCTCCGGTGCTGGTTGGATTTTCTTGTTTAAAGGTAGACTGTGAAGACTTGCTATGGAAAGCCGCTTGTTCTCTGCACTGAGAGTCACTTGATGAACAACACTCTTGTATAGTCCATTGCTCATCACCTCTATTTGATCTCCCAATTGGACTATTAATGCACCTTCAACAAAGGGAACAGAGTGCCAATTCCTGTCATTGTCCATGATTTGTAGCCCTGGGCCACTCTGAAGCAGGATAGTTAGGGTGCCATAATCTGAGTGCGGTGGCATGCCTAATGTCAGGTCTGGTTCAGGACATGCTGGGTAGCAATTGATGGCCATGAGTTGACAGCCTTCTTCAATTTCCTCATGTAAGTGGCCAATGTTCAGCCCTAAAGTTTCTAGCATGGCCTCAGTTAGTTGTTTTTGAAGCACTTGGACTGCCTGTGCATACTTTCCCATTTTGTCCCTGAGAAAGAAAAATATTAAGAATTAGTTTGAAGTCCATGCAACAATAATTTGAGCATGACTGGAAAATGGCTTAAAAATGGAAATCATGTGTTGTTCCTCACATGAAGGGAAACTATAATTTGTCTTATTTATTTCCTCTTTTGTTCTTTCTTCCTTCTGGAAGCTGATGGAAATGCATGCATTATAAAACACAATGCTAATTTTAGCAGCATTTGCAACTTTTTCCATGAAGTAGCAATCAACACTGCTCTTTTCTTGTTTGTTGCCAATTTTGCCCGTGGGTTAGAAGGTAACTGCTTATATTAAATAATGTAGGAGCTCTGAAATAATTGTAGCTTACTTATAGCTTGGAGGATTTGAAGGCCATAGATGGATCCACTTCGAAATAGGATGTGCATAATGCTTGATGAAGTCTCTCCAAAAGTGAACTTTATCGTTTGCATGATTCAAACTGGTACCATATCTTACAGGGTCATTCACATTAGCTGACAGCAGTAGCATTTTCTCCTCAAGGGACAAGTTGAAAAACTCTGTTGCAGCATCTAGGGCATCATTCATGACGGCAAGAGGGATGCCATGGTTTACAACCTGAGAATACATTAGTGTTTTATGTAAATGAGATTTTTAATCATGCATACTGGCATTCCTGCTACTATAAGTCATTTAATCAAAATAGTGTGCAGGCTATTTTCTGCTGAATCGGAATACAGGATACTATGGAAAACAGAGAAGCATCACTCAGCTGGATTACAATAATGTAGACTTGCAAACCATGAATTATACCTGAAAGAACCCAAGCTCCTTACATGCGCTTTGTATCTCATCGAGTGTTTGGGACCTTTGAGAAGCATTGTGCAAGGAGGAAAGGTCTACAATGGGAAGGGTGGTGGTGAGGTAAAGAGTAGGGTTCGGGCGTTGTGATGGAGGAAGAACGTAGCGTTGAGGCACATGAGGTACCCCCATCTTGGTAAGTGTCATTGCACTTGTAAATGAGTTATCTCGGCAGTCTCCCTGTCCTTCCATACTTGAGTTCTTAATTTGCTAGTAGTATATGGTGAATGAGCAGATAGAGCCTGCATCTTCCTATTTATATGCTATATTGAAGATGAAATTTCCTAAAGACTATGTGTGTGTAGTATCTCACTGATTTTTGTACAGTTGCAATGTATTTGCAGAGATAACGATGGATAAAAAGTATGAAGTATAGCCTTTTGTTCATAAATGTTCAGGTGAGCTGAAGATAAACAACTAGCTAGCAAGAGAAAAGCCACAAGCATACTTTAAGCTTGGGAGGGTGTCCAAAATCCAGGTGAAGGTGGGACCCGACCTCTGATGCTGAACCTGAATGGGTACCAGGAACAACGTTAGTATTCATTGGGAGATCTTTTCTTTTTTTTTTTTTTTGGCCAGAATTCATTGGGAGATCTACACATCATTTTTGGACCCCTGATTCGTGAACTTATTATTATATCAGTATAAAATATTACCATATTTTCAACGTCAGACGTGAGGACACCCATGGAGGTTCGGGAAAAAGAACCCACTTGATTATTAAATACTATAGTCTATAGTATATATATTTAATTTAATATCCCTGATGTGTAGTGAAACTGAACATTGAATTTGAATGCAGGTTTGATTCTGGACAGGTCAAAATTACTACACTTTACCGCAGAATGCTGAAGAAGACAAAGTCGGTGGTATTAGAATGTAAAAATTTGCTTGTAAAACAAAAATTCAAGTCTGAAATCGCTTTCACCACCAGACAACCATTTTGATGTAAAAATTGTCATCCTCCCCTTCTTTTGATATGTATAATATAAATAACTTTTCAGTGCAAAAAAAAGAAAAGAAAGAGAGAGAGAGAGAGAGAGAGAGAGAGAGAGAGAGAGAGAGAGAGAGAGAAGGAA